>BLKR01000180.1:0-187500 GCA_011170035.1 Teleogryllus occipitalis | reverse complement strand
ATTTGGAATAGTATTGCATGAAATTATTCCTGTTAACTATGTTTTATCAATTTAATAACATTACGCCACTTCACTAAATTGGTTTCTTGTTCTTGCTGTGAAGTTTCTCACAACCTACAGGGTATTAATGAAGTTCATTGACATAATTTTCCAAAACTATGAGAACGCACCAGGTGATGACGCCAGTACCACACCGAAGCTGCTATTGTCATGAAAGGTTCTCAAAACTCATTGAATAGACATGCCTGGGAGCTGTTGTAAATGTAGAAACTAATATGCAAGTGAATGGAATATTCTCTTATCCTGTCATTACTTAATGTTCCATGATCACCACTCACTCAACCAGGATTATGTAAATTGGAAGCAGTTCAACAGTTTGGACTGATTTTTGTGATAGTATTTTAAATTATTGTTTTATTTGTAGGTTTGACATTGAAGGAAAGGCTCATATTTTACGTTTCACTCATGCTCTAACAAATGTGCAAATAAATGGTAGATCTTTCAAAGTGGAATTTGGTGGTCTGCCTAAACCTATTGTGGTAAATGGCAAGAAACATTTCATTCGATTCTCAGTACTTCCAAGAGGCATTCAACCAGGTTACATTAGTATTGTAAATATGGAAGGAGAAAGATTGCCATCCCCTGCACATGCAGATGGGGATGGACCAGACACAACATTTTCTCCACCAGATGAGAATGATGAAGCCAAACTTCGTAAAGTAAATGAACCAGCCCTTCCTATGCTTGGTAAGTCTAACAAAGTTAAATTTCAATTCAATTTCATTAGTGAATGAATGTCATTTGGATTGGTAATCTGGTTTATTCTGAAAATCAAATCTTGTATATTCTTGTTGACCCTGAAGGTCGGGCAAGGCAGAGAAGGTTTGGGACTGGTCAAGATTCTCCAAGTGACTCGGAACCAGCAAGAAGTTCTCCAGCTACTGTACAATCTGATAGTTCAGCTCAAAAACTCGGTCAATCAGGTAAGTAAGCTAGTGTCAGGCATTTTTTGTGTATATAATTACTATTATTACTCAAGACAATAGCAGTTGAATAAGTAATACTCCAGAAGTATGTTTTTCTAATACGTTAAAGGAGAGTGAAAAAGGAGTTACTGTGAATAACTGAAGTATATTGGAATGTCAGTTCTGTTGATCTGATGTTGTAGCATGAAGGCAGATCTTTACATTAATATGGATTCCTTGTATGAGAAGGTCAAACTGAGCATAATAAAGCCTTCAACTGCAAACAATTGTGACTTGCTGAATGCATTTAAGTGGAAATGGAGATTAGCACAGGCTTCATTGAGACTTTGTGTTTGTTGAATTGGCTCATCCAAAAACATATGTATCATGTTCTAACAAAAATTGTTTTATTAAGACTTTGGTGGAACCGAGTTGGGTTAAACTGGGTTTAGACACTAATACATATAGACTAAGCGTAAATCCCTTTAAAGTTTAGAGGTAACTGACAAATACAATCTGGAATTAATACAACTGTTTCATAGACATACACAAAACTTACTTTTACCTTTTACAATGAGCCATATGTTTGAAATTTTAAATGGTTTCTACCAAGCATGTGTGGAGCGCTGTGGCTCAGTGGTTAAGCACTGGCTTCCTGTCTTGAAGGAATCCCAGCATAAGGGGGATTTTTATTTGGTGATTTCCATTCCGGGTGGCTCTGATGTCAACTCAGCCTCCTTTCCAAGTTAGTGCCAAGATCTTTCCTGGGTGTAGAGGCAGCTGGAGCGTTGTGCTCGACACACAACCTCCTTGTGTCGACAGCGACAAATAGGTGGAGCCCTACCTTCATCTCCCCTGCAGGCCTCATCGGCCTGTGTGCAATGGCACAAGGATTCCTTTACCTTTTTACCAAGCATATACAAAAATGACCTACACTTTTAAAATAGTTGATACCATTGTGCAAATGACATTTTGTCACTGTTTGAGAATCTTTGTCAGGAATACACACTGGTAATTTATCTCAG
Organism: Teleogryllus occipitalis; assembly: GCA_011170035.1. Lineage (NCBI taxonomy): Eukaryota > Metazoa > Arthropoda > Insecta > Orthoptera > Gryllidae > Teleogryllus > Teleogryllus occipitalis. The sequence continues at coordinate 185,510 of BLKR01000180.1, read as the reverse complement.
CAGGGAAAGATTATTACTCTGTCAATGTTAGCTACGTAATTGATATCACACAAAATTGATATATAATATAATCGACTTTTGTAATTGTACATCTGAAATTAATTAATTGTTTTTGTTTTTTTAAATGCAGAGCTTGATTTCTGGCGGATCGCGACGGAATGGCATTGTGCTTCCTCAGAAATTGTTGTTGTTGTTGTTGTTATTATTATTATTATTATTATTATTATTATTATTATTATATTTTCCCAGAGCCAGTGCTACCAGTAATTATTATTATTGTTATTATGTGTGATTTATAATTATTAAATTTCAAATTTTATATATAAATTATATATAGTTCTGTTCAATTAATAATTCATTTGGGGTGCGTTCCGGGATATAAAATTTTACAAATCAAGCACTATTTAAATGCATCTGTAATGGCAAGTACTTTTGAAAAACTGTAGAAGGCCTTTTGATTAATATCTAAAGAACTTCAGTAAATTCTTGTACTTTCTCAAAATATAGTATAAAACAAATCCAGAGTTAAAATAATTCATATTTGAGATTATTGTAGATGTGTTATCACAGGTGAAGTACACAAAGAATGACCTTATGATCACATTACGAAACAAAGGCATATGGGGATAAAGTGAGACCTAACAATTTTAGCAAAGAGATTACATTACATTGGGATGAAGAATATACCAGTCGTGTAAAATATTAAGGTGTAGAAATACTAAGTCCACTTTAAAATAATATGATAAAAATTGCTGAGTTTATCCTCTGAACATTAAAGATAACATTGGTATTACGTATAAATAGGATTTCAGAGATAAATCTACAATAATTGTCTTAAATATCGATTTCACCCCAACTGATGTCATGATTCAATTTTATATGGTGATCAGAGATAATAATGTGTTTAGAAACATCCATTTCATTATTGTTATGACACTCTTTGATGTGTAGGGAAAGGCCTCCCTTTGTTATTCCCACCTCTCTGATATTGCGTCTAGTATTTGGCTGTACAGTCCACATTATGTTTTTGTTCTGGAGGTGTAACTTTTGCTCCTTGTTAGTAATCTTGTTTAATTTATAAATGAGTCTAAATATGAAATGAATACCATGTTTCTGGGCGCAATTTTGAATAGATCAAAAGAGCTTGTTATTTGATTGATCAAAATTTGATTGAAAGGTTGAATTGATCAAAAGTTTGTTGCAACAAGGTAAAATCATAGTAGTTTTGTATTATCCTTAAATTTTCACTGATATCAAGGTTATTGTGCCGAAATTGAAGTTGAGTATTCACATTTTGTTTATATTCACTAGCATAGCGATTGGCTTTGAAGATGGATTTCAAAATTACCTTGGTATGGAATTCAAGATAATGCTCTCAATTGGTTGTATTCATACCTTAAACAGTGATCTCAGAGACTAAAAACACTAGCATGATAATGGGACATTATTTTTTTAAAGGATTCACCTTTCTGATTCATTGCCAGTTGCACAAGGGGTCTTGCAGGGTTCGATTATATTAAACTTAAACAACATGCCCTTGATGATTTGAAATGGAAGAACAGTTCTATTTGCTGATGCTAAAAATATATTATATTACAATAAAGTATATTGCAAAGAATATTTTTAGGTCAAACCTAAAAAGAAACATCCATACAAATGAATTGAACACAAAAGTTCATTGTGCTACGCATTCAGAATTCCCTCAAATTCAGTCAGCCTTCATAGTGCTTGTTGTGTATACTTCGCAATTTTCATTTCTGCCCTAGATATGGCATTATATTCTGGGAAACACATCCTATAGCTCCCAGACTTTTAGATTACAGAAAAGAATTAGACATTTAATAGGCAAATCCCACCCACATTATTCCTGTAAGCCCCTCTTTATTAAGCTAGGAATTCTACCTTTGCCTCTTATGAATTTCCTCTGATTTATGAATCGCAGTTTTTCATTATAAATGACCTACTGAAGGATGGGAACACGTTTTTAAAGAACACAGTTATATATAAGTACAATACTTGATGTAGTAATCATCATCAGGTATTGGTAACAATAGCTCACAACAATAATTCATATACAATGCATGTACATTATTTTACAACACATTAGCAGATGGCATTAAACAATTAAAATTGATCAAGTTTAATGTGCCAAGTAAAATCTTCAATTTTGACAATAATTTAACTGAATATTTACTGACTTACTTATTAACTGAATGTTTACTGAATTAGTTACCATTTGAACTTTATAATTCTAAGAGACTAAATACACCTGTAACAAGTATTGTATGTCAGTTCGTATTGTACGTCAGCTCCTGAGTCAGTGGCCCCCATCTTGATCAGGTTTTTCTTCCAGTTTCCCTGATCCTAGAGCAAATACCAAGATAGCCCCTTGTTTTGCTTAAATTGAGTAATTGCTTTGAGTAAATGTAACTTCTATCTGTGCAGGTTTTCAAGAATTCAGTGGGGAATATAGTTATTCAAATTAATGTCCTCCAAGTTCTCATGGCAGTAATTCAATTCCTTCCTGAAGGGCATGTACTCTATAGCTGATTTGCCTTTGCAAATAGTTTTTATTACACAGGAGTTAATATTTTCTTATAAATTCTTGCTGAAAGTGCTTGTTTACACCTGTATTCATAATTCAACTTGTTTTTGGTTTAGGGTAGAGATCCCAGACTATAAGAAAACGTGCAGAGAATACACTTCTTGCCATAGTATGTCGCACACAGTTTTTTGTGATTTTTGATATTAAATAAAGTTAAAAAATAAACTGGGTGAATCTGTTTTGACCTGACATGCACTACTTTTACCACGATTTCCTTAATCGTACAGGCTTGTTCCTTGTGTAGAAAAATGCTGTAGTAGCCAGTGCAATTCACTGCAAACTGGTCCCCCGGTATATCTTCATTGCAGAGTTTTTCATTGTAAAGAAATTTATTATAGAAACTGTACATTGTATAAGCTTTTTGATATCCCATATATGTGTGTGTGTTTTGTAGCATTCATTATCTTTACTTTTGCAGTTACCTCACAGCTGCCATTGGAGATGTTAACTAGTTTAATGCCAGTGGCTATGGCACCTTCTTCAGGATACAGTTATCAAGTAGAACAAGAGTCCCAGGACACTCAACAACGGTCTTCATCTGATTCTTCAACCATTCCTGTATCAAGTGTTCCTCTAGGTAAGTCAGGAGTGTTCATTACTCTTAACTAGTTAGTCAGTACCTCATGTGAATGATGTATTGATAAAAAAGGCATTTAAGAATTATGTTGTCATATTGACATTGTTTTCAAGCAATATTTTGCTTTTGTTTCATGCACATTATGTGATCAATAGGGATCAATAGGGTGTTTTACATGTTTAATTTTTTTCTCGGCATCTATTGCATGTATCAGGCTGGAAAAAAATTATCAAGATGGGGAAACAGCTAAATTTGAAGGTATTTTTGTTAACGAATTCACATAGAAAAAAATTAATAAATTTTTGAAATTCATTTTTGACTTGAAAACAGGAGTACTGTCTCAATTTTTTGTCCTGAAACAGGTCTTATAACATTCTATAACATATCTTTTTTTTTCAGATTTTTATACAATGTGGACGGTAGTGAAAAAAAATTAAAACCAATTTTTTTCAGTTTAAACAATTGAAATTCGCGCCAAAATGTGATTGGAAAAATTTGTTTCACCAATGTTTAAAAAGTTAATATTAAAATTATTGAAAGGTCTTGCTTACCAGGATGATTTGAAACTTTTTGGTGACAAGTGTTTGTTTTATGTGGAACATTTTTATATTTACGAAATAAAATCATCAAACCCCTATTGCTTTTAGATTTATCTATTGTTTCTAATATAAATCAAATGACTGAGTTTTAGATGTATTAATCAGTAATGTCTATGATATAAATCAAATTACTTCGTTCTAGATTTATTGATCATTGATAATTAGACAATTAATTCATGTGACTTTCTTCAATAACTGGGATCACGCATTTCTTTATAAACAGTCTACTCAAAATTTCTGTTTTTTCAACATTTCTATTTAAAAATACTGGTTTAACAATTTTCGCCAAATAACGAGCATACGCGAAATGTGTGTTTAAATGATCGCGGCTATGTTGGAGCAGCATCCCAGGGTGTCACTTCTGTTCACACGTTGACAATATCTTTTCCCTCCCGATATTCTCATGGTGGAAAGAGATGGGTGGGCTCCTCCGGTGCACCGATTTTTGCATGTTTTGCGCAGCACCAGTTGTCGGCCGCCATGTTTCATTGAGAGCAAGAAGTGTTGAGAAACATTTTTTAAGTGGCAAAGTGCTTATCTGTTTCTGTTTCAATGACTTGTAACTGATAATTTTGGCATTTAAAATTCACACTATGATTATGAAGCACACTGGTGCCTGAAGCTCATTGGCTGACGTCAGATGTGCAAGAACCCACCCATCTCTTTCCACTAAGGATATTCTGATTGAGTTTGATACATAATCGATGAAACACCTATAACATTTTGAGTTTATTTACCGTGTTTAATTCTGCATTTAAATATCAGTTAAACTGTTTTTTCCAATCACATTTAGGCACGAATTTCAATTTTTTAAACTGAAAAAATTGGTTTTCATTTTTTTTTTTTCCACTACTGTCCACCTTGTTTAAAAATCGGAAAAAAATATGTTAGAGAATATTATAAGACCTATTTTAGGAGGAAAAATTGAGACAGTAGTCCATCGTTATCACATTGAAAATTAATTTAAAAAATGTATTTATTTTTTTCTATATGAATTTGTCATCAAAATCCACTGATAAAAATACCTTCAAATTCAACTATGTTTCCCCGTCTCTCCAATTTTTTTCAGCCTGAGAATATGCAATGGATGCTGAGAAAAAAAGAAAACATGCAAAAACATGTTTCTTGTTGTATTTCTCCAACAGATTGCCCTTAGGAGGCTGATATTTTGTGAATTACATCATTTTGTATTCTCTTTCATATGAGTATCACGATTATCGATTTGGTTTGGGGACACTTTACCGCCTTATTCAACGATACCCTTTCCTGTATCTGAATTACGCATGATATTTAACAGGAATATCACAATTGTTTTGAGTGTTAAGTGCCCTCAGGTGCATCTTGAAAATCTGTATCGCTAGAACTAATATACATGACTTCAGCTCTCACAAATCACAGAAGAGGCTTACCCTAAAAAGGAGAGCAAAACAGGGTGTGGTAAAGAAAGGAACTTCCCTTTTTCAAGGTATGAAGGTGGCTGCTAAGGGGTTCTCAGAATTGGATTTAAACAGGTGTTTTTTAAACATGCTAATTGTGAAAAGTCTTTAGTAGTAGACATTCCATTGTGGTAACTAATTACAGTAAAACTTGCTCAAATGGTGACCTCGATTGAGCAGTCATCTCGACGAATGTTCATTTTGTACAAGCAATTGATTTTTCCATAAGACCCATGTAAATATTCCCTGTTTTTAATGGCCACCTGGCTAAGTGGCCGGCAGAAAGCATATTTTTAACTTTTCTAAGTGGTCACCTTAAGCAATTTTGAATTATATTACTTGTGTAAGAGGAGGACAAGTGATGGAGATTACTATTGATTTAATAACTTTCTACAACAAGACGCATTGTCAGATTTCTTTGAATAGTTAAATCTAGTGTCGTTTATCTTGCAGGGGTATAGATTTCTGTTTCAGGTAACAAGAAGTTAATAAGCATCTCGTAATACAGCAACAGCACATTCACTTCTCTCATTTTACAGAATTTCTATTGTTTGCTAACTTTTGCTTCCCTTGTGTGGGAATATGTTAAGGACTCACGGAGAGCACAGAGCATGCATGAATCTAATCTGAAAGCTGTTTGCTAACTCATTCATCAGATAACCTTGCTGTAAATTTTCTACAGGTTATGTATTGCAGTCGAGACTAGTTTGCTTGTTTGATTCAGTGAGGACAGAAAGTCTCTCTCTTGACTGTGAGAATGGGTGACAAGTGAAATATGTATTTTTATATTAGCCAAGAAGAGAAAAATGAGCCTCAATACTGTGTTTAAATTCTATTTTGTAATTGACGGTAATAAAAATGTTGGAGAGAACATTTCATAGCAGTTAGCACAATTGGGAATGATTTATCCTTCAGAAACTTCATAACCTCCACTAATGTCTGCCCATCTCTATTAAGGGCCAGTTTTTACTGGAACAGTTGGTAATTGCTGAGACAGTTTTCACTGTGTTACTATTTTCAAAATTTCATTGATCATTATAGTAAGACTAAAGTCTCTGTTGAATTTATTGTGCTTAAAAATTATGATAGGTTTGTATACTTTAAATGATACATTTTTTATGATTTTACTACATTAATGCATTCATAGTTCATAGATTATGAGTGCTTATAAATCCAATCCCTTAAGATCAGCTAGAATACAAGCATGTGAGTTAGTCCAGTTGTGTTTCCTGTTCACAACACAGTTTTGTGTGAAACGTTCATTCAATAAAAAACGTGCACAATGTGCAAAATGTGCGTACATGCGCCCGCGCACGCATGCACTCACACACACACACTCACACTCTCTCTCTTTCACTGAGAGAATATTGCCTTCTTTCCTTATGGATCACACTTCTCTTCTCCATTTTCAGCAGTAGTCTCAGCATCTCATCTCGTTTACTTCAATCTCACGTATTAGTGTGTCACATCTTGTAAAAACTGATCTCCAAATTCATGAAATAAATCTCAGAAGTTATTGGCGAAAATCAAGATAGTTCTGAAATAAATATAACTTAATGCTCTTGTTATATCCCAAATTGTTTATAGACATTGGATTACATTTAACTGTGGTTTTAAAATGTTGACAGTTACTTGCTTCTTTGAATTTTTCTGATTAAAAATGTGATTCAGTTATACAGGAAACTGTATAAATAATAATATAAAATATGTGTTATTTCAGCAACAACAACAGCAGGAGCAGGAGCAGCAGCAGCAGCAGCAGCAACAACTGCAGCAGCGAATTCCACTTCTACTGCGAAAGGTGCCCAAGATGGTACCATGCCCCTTGCAGCAGCAGTTGCTCCAAATACTGGTCCAGGTGTGACTGCTGCTGGTATACCTTTCTTACTTCCTGAAATCAATGTTGATGAGCTATTCCAGAAATTAGTTGCCACTGGTATTGTTGCTCCTTCCGTGGCAGCAGAGGAATCAAAGAAGAAGAAAGATGATGATGCTGATACTGTTAAATTTGTAGACTTCAGTCAGCCAGAGACTCTTAAAGTGTGAGTTTTTGTGTTAACTTTAACTCTATTATTATTATTATTATTATTATTATTATTATTATTATTATTATTATTATTATTATTATTATTATTATTATTATTATTATTTTCTTGTAGAACAATTCAATATTAGTGTTTACTGTTAATATCATATCAAATGCATAGAAAACTGTGAAGACCTTGTGATTTTTGTTGAAGGGTTTTTATCTCAATTTAATTTGTTTTTTGTTTCATGAAATTGGCATTTACCCTAATTTAAGACGAGCTTGTTTCTAAATATCTCGTTCAAAAAAATTCAGGGTATTGTATTTGCGGATTAAGCCGTGTCAGTTGAAGTCTATTTAACACTTTTTCTTCATGTCAAGCACTCAAATGTGGATGAAATGATAAACTGCAAAGGCGATAAATACCAAACAAATCTATGGTGCTTAATTGAATTTCCAGATGTAAATTTGTCATACCCTTGAGTTTGCTGGGCAATTAATCCACTATCTTTGTATATCTGGTAAAGAGAGTATCTTAAATGAAGCAAATGAGTCACAGACTACTAATGTGAAAATGAATAAAAATCGGCATTGAGATTTTATCAACGTATTCACCGATCGATGAGGCACTACAGACTCTCATTTCAATGCACAGCAAGTGTTAATCTGCATTTTGCATGTATCGAAATAAAATAATTTACCTCAAGAGAACAACACATTCACATTCAACCACAGAGATAGAATAATTTGAACAAATATTTTCGTAGCTAGCAATTTCCAAACTTAGTTAACTTTGCTGTTCTTTCCTGCACACTTGCGGAATGCCAGTATGGAGATCAAGAGTCTGTGGTTCATAACTCTATCATTCTAATAAAATTTTATTACTATTAAAGAAGCTGATATCACAAATAAGAGCACAACGGGAAAAGAATCTGGTGACACAGAAGGGAATATTCTTAAGTGGCTTTAGATGAAATGCTAAGAATGCAAATGCAATGCCCACAACTTTCAGGAGAGAGCCTAAAAAGTCAGAAGATGGTCTAGAATGGGAGGAGGATAGAAGGCACAAAGCCATCTTACAAATGAAGGTGGTAATGGCAAAAACCATGATGATTTTAAGAAACAAGAAAATAGTGATAATAAATGCCTTTGGCAAAAAAATTCTATGGTTTCATCAAGACAATTTGCAATTTTTTTTTGAATAGCAAGAATTAAAATAAAGAAATCTCAGGAGGGCTCTTCAAACTTAGGGGGTTGTCTTATATTTAGTCATCATCTTACGGTGGGGGTTATGAATGGGGGAATGTCTAAAGCCTGTTTTCATCAAAGAGGCTCCACATTTTTCACCAAAAATTTCCATATAGGATAAAGTTTTATTCTTTCATGATTTTCTTAAAGTTATATTTTGGTTCTACCATTAAGTAATGGAAAAATTAAGAAAATTTTTAAAAAAATGTATTTTGGGTGGCGATAAATGACAGCTGGTAAGAGCCTGAGGCAAGACTGGAAAACTAGCCCAGACTGAAGAAATGAGAAAACTAACCAATTTTGAAACTGATGGTAGGAGTGTAATCCTTTTGTTATTATCAAGATACTTTTGATCCTTTTTCTGAAATAAGTAAATTACTTTACCTGTCTGCCATTTTTATGGGTCTGTAAATTCTTTCTCAACTTTATTGAATAGCTATTAACACGCTCTTGAGCTTGTTTAATATACATTATTGGTTGAAATTTCATCTATTCCTGGGCCTTTACTGGTTTTGGCCTTTTCTAGTTTTTCATTCATTGAATTGAATTAAGCCATGAGCAAGGGATTGGACTAAAATAGTCAAGAAATGTTGACACATTTTTAATTTTATCTTTATGTTTTTCTTGTTAAGTGAATTGAAGAGGTATTGTAAATGAATTAAGTGGAGCAGTTTTTAGAAGAAAATTAATACTATGGTTTTTTGAGTTTGCGGTGCAAGAAATCCATGGAGATGTATGGTTAATAAATCTTCAAAATATTTTGCAGAAAAGAATTTTCAGTTCTAGAAAATAATACATTCACTTGGAGGATTAAAAGGGCAAGGTTGCAAGTGAACTGCAGGCACTGTTGCAGTCAGATCTGTTAGCCTGGATCTGCACTGCTAATCTATGTAAACGTAATCAGCAATGGTACAAATGCAAAAATCTGACAATGCAATGATCACTCTCAATCCATTCTGTTTATATTTACTAGTAACTCCTTACCTCTTCATCTGACATAATTCTCCTAGGCATGTCGATTGTTTTGATTCTGCCTGGCCCAAGGATGATTTATGAAAGACACGTAGAATTATTCTGACAAAAAATTGAATTACATTGGATCTGGTATTATCTAACGCAGGATATCTAATGCAGAACATGACGAGAGTATTTCAACAATGGCACAGAATCATTAGACTTGCCTGTTGACTTACAACTTGTAATCTTTTTCATCCCATTGTCTGCTTATCTTAGACATTAAACAAGTGTCTAGTGGATCAAGTGCAAGAATCAATACTTTATTTACTTAAAATGTTTTATCCATTTCGTTTTTAGGAGTAGATAGGACATTCATGAATTGTTTTTATTAGTCATTACCTCAGTCGTCAAATGGTTTTGATCAAAGTTGTATTGTTGCTAGAATTAATAAGTTCTTGAAACTAAGACATACTGTTGCCAAGGAAACTTTCTTTGCAATGGCAACTTGCTGGTGAAAGTGCTAGCAACAGGAATAATGTCAGTAGCACTATCTGCAGCTTGTAACAAAAGAAAATTTAAATTGCAAAAAATTTAAGTTTCCTGTAATTACGTGAATGTAAAATCCTCACAATCAACAGACACTGAAGTGTTGTCTCCTGGTTTCCCAGTGATCGGGCTGCCACCAACATAAATAGTTTCCGATAGGAGGTCCTGATTCAACTCTGTGCAGAGAGACTTTCCTAGCACACTGTACAACAATTATTGTTGAGATCTAAAGCTATGAAATACTAAAATTGTTGTGTATTCTAAAGGTGTTTATTTGCATAACTAATAAAAATTCTTTTTTTTTTTTTTAGGAGACAACCTGCACTAATCGCTGCTTTATATTCAGGAATTCAGTGCAGTTCTTGTGGTGTACGCTTTGCTCCTGAACAAACCATGAAATATAGTCAGCATTTAGATTGGCATTTTAGGCAGAATCGGCGGGATAGAGATAACACCAGAAAAGCACAGAGCCGAAAGTGGTATTATGACATTTCCGATTGGATACAGTTTGAAGAAATTGAAGATTTGGAAGAAAGAGGTGAGTAGTAATGTTACAAAATTTTATTTAGTTACTTTTATATTCACTGATTAGTGACTGATTTCTGAAAGGAAAGGCAAATTGAAATACTGAAATTATACAGGGAAATGGCTAGTCACTTAAAGAAATTATATAATAATATTATGTATATATTAATATAATATATATTTTTATATTAAATCTATGTTATAAAGAATAAAGGGCCCAATACCATTTCCTGTGGTACTCCACAAGTTATCATCAGTTCTGTGCTAGTCTCATTGTTTACCTTCTCTGTTTGTTTACGTCGAGTTAATAGCTCTGAATCAGGTCATCTATCGCTCTTCTAGATGCCAATCTATACAATTTTCGTAACAATAATGTATGGTTCTCCATATCAAATGCTTTCGCCAGATCCAAATAAACAGATACACAGGTTTCACTATTATCAATTGCATCACACATTGAATTTCAATGTTCACACTTTTACTTCAAATCTGGTATCATAAACCAACTAAATTTTCTAGATCCTACGGTTTTAATAAATAACTTTATATTTTGCTCGAAAATAGTTTTCTGAAAATGTTTGTTTGTTTTTGTTTTTCAATTTTGGAATTAGAATTTTTCAAAAGTGTTATAAAAACATTTTTAAACTAAGAACAATTTTTATTAAAAATATTTCAAAGCATTAAGTCATCAAAAATTTAAACTGAATTGAACTGCTAACATTTTTTCTTATTGTCTAGAAGAGCTGGAAAGGAGTTTGAGTTGGAAAAAAGTTCAAAATTCTCATTTTAGGTCAGAATCAATGTTCAGATCATATTACTTTGTTTCTCTTTGAGGTACTTATTACTATCTTACTTGGCTATCTACATGCTTTAAGACAGAGAAAGATAGAGAAAAGAGGGAATCCGGGGTAAATAGTACAGCTGGGACCCTTATAATAAAGTTTGAATGAATATGAATATTCTTAGTTTTAGAGTAATGCTTTTAGGCTTGGTAATTAGACCAGGAAATTATGTTGCCCCCCACCCGAGAGCAGGGTTCATAAAACTTGCCAGCAGCATTGGAAACTGATTTACTTGGTCACAAATCTTCTACACAAAGTGAGGATTGGTTTAGGCTAATTGCTTTTGACAAGCTGTGGGTCATATTGAATTGTGTACATACAGATCTGGAAGTGTTACTAATTTTTATCTGGGGCAATAAAAAAAACTGAAAATGTCCTAGGGACATCCTCCCAAGTCATGTAGGCATTTACTAGTGTTGCTTGTGAAGCACAGAAACAAGATATTCCATTATCAATTTATTTGGTTTGTTGTTAGAATTAATAATTTCTTGAAACTAAGACATACTGTTGGCAAGGAAACTTTCTTTGCTGTGGCAACTTGCTGGTGAAAGTGCTAGCAACAGGAATTGTGTCAGTAGCACTATCTGCAGCTTGTAACAAATTTAATAAGTATTTTTTAAGTATATAATTGTAATAAAGTTTTAATAAGTATTTTATTTAATACGTTTTATCGTAAAAATTATACACAAAACGAGAAATTTTATTACTAAACCCATATACATTAAAAGGATACAGATATGTTCAGTAAACGTTTTGAGGTTTAAGGGCATTTATAAAATACCTATGGTTAATGATTTGGCCATGTCTGGGAGCAGAGTGGTTCAAGTTCAGTGGGATCCTTGGCATTTGCCTGCCTGACACTGAACGAGTTAAGGATTAATGCTTGCTTAGTTATCATGTTGTACCACTTCATTATTTTTTATATTTGTGTACTACTTTGTCAAAATATCGTTAAAGATACTACCAGGAAATTATACCCTTTACAGTCATGTTGTTTTAACACCAAACAATGTGAACTGAGTTCTTAAAAACTGGTTTTTGAGCTCTGTCAAGGGCATTGAAGTGTATTTCTTAGGTTGTAATCTATAATACAAGACATTTTTGAAGGTTTATCTCTTCTGGGTAACTCCATACACAGGTAATCTAACATAGGCACAACATGGAAATCTCTGTAAATTTCAATTTACTACTTGATTATTTAATTGCATGTTTTAAAGAATTTCTGTTAATTGAGTATCGCTCAGCAATATATATGAATGTTCACCACAACTAGTATTGGGTCTCTGGGATTGAAGCACAGTTCAGCACTTGGCCAGACAAAGTTGAGTTCCAGTGTGAAACTATTTTCTCCTTTAAAGTAATGAAGCAGAAAATGTGGAATGTTTTCATGGTTCAAACTAGTGATTTGTATTTACGAGCAGTGTACATATGGCTAAGATTCAAGTAATAATGATCTCGAAATAACTTGATAGCACCTGACTTCAATTGTTCTTGTTTCAAAAGATAAGTTCATAAACTGCTGATTGCTATCAGAATGGTTGGAGAATATAACTTACATGTTTATAAAATCCTCAGTTTATTCCCTTCTCACTTTGCAAATGATAAGTTGCATAATTTGTGTATTTTCTGTGTAACTAGTGAATAATTGAAGGAAGTAATTCAATTATGCAAGATAAATTAAATTATTGTATTAATAATAATAATAATGATAATAAATCATAAAATCACTTCTCTATGCAGATATTTGTAATTTATTTATTATTTTAGCTCAAAGTTGGTTTGAGACGCAACAGGCTGCTGAAGGGAGATCAGAGGAAAAGGAACCTATAGAAGTTCCTAGCGTACCAGCTGGTGACAGTGCAGAAGATACTGCCTGTGATGTATGCCATGACAAATTCGAACAATTTTATAATGAAGAGACAGAAGAGTGGCACCTAAGATTGGCAGTCAGAGTAGAAGGCAAAACATATCATCCACTTTGTTATGAAGATCTGAAGGTAATTGTATTTATGACCACATGTAAGACCACTCTCATGTTTCACAATGAAATAGTGATTTTTTTATATTATAAACAAATGGTTTCAGTGGTATTACAATTCATTTCCTACATCAAACAATCCAAGGCATAAAATTATTGGCATTTTTTTTCTTATTTTTATTGTGTGTATGAAAAATATTTTGTGTGTGTGTGTATTTTTAACTAGTGTAGGTGGAAATCCTCAAAAGACGGCATGTGGTCCATACCACATGATAGGGTGAGATTCTTACTTGTGTAATACCACCTCTCTTGGCTGGATATAATGGGATTGATGTGGTGTCAGTTGATAGTATTATCACCTCTCTTGCCTCTGTCCTCTAATATTTTGGATTAGTCTGGATAAGATCATCACTGTTGCTGCATTTCTGGTGTACTGTAGGTGTTTCCTAACATTTAGCCTTAAGTCAATCATAATTCCTTGGGCTTGAGATGCAGACCCAAGTGAATGTGGTTGGCCATCCACTGATACGGTGAAGAATTCTCTGACCTTTCTAGTTGTGACAAGAATTGTCACAGACCACCTCGCCAAGTTGAAATTGTTCTTGCCAACAACTGTAAAAAAAGCGCAGTACTTTTTGCGATTCTTTCTTCATTTATTGCCTTGAATCATCTTCGGAGCTTTGTCAATTACATGTTGAGTGGCATCTTTCATTTGCCTTTCTATATATACAGTTTTTCTACACGCTTTTGTGCTTTCCATCACTTGCCCCCCTCTACTATAAATTTTCCTTTAGAAAGTAAAATCAATCCATGTCATCTTCCTTTTGTTGGTACACCTTGTGTATGTCTCTAAAAAGACTGGGGTAATCTGAATTGCTGCGTTAAGGGCAATGTTTGGGATACCGTCTGGACCTGGGGCCTTAGCGCTTGCCATCCTTTTGCTTGTTTGAGTTCTTTCTCTATTACCGGGAACAATCTCATGATCCTTCTCTCTTAGTATGTCCTAGAGTTCCAGAAAAAGCTGAACTTCTGGGAAGAGTGAAGTAGTAATCCTTTGTAGAGAGGTTGTACAGTTAGATATTTATGGACTCTTCAGTTTGCCCTTCTCTTCCCCAAGGACTGTTGTTCACTTCATTGCAGTGTGGCCTAACTTTGGTGGTTGCTGTCCTTAACAATACTTTGCAGGTTGCATCTGGCATCTCCAGATTTTTCGCACCAGACGCCCTCAGATTCTCTTTCTTGGTAAAATCTTCTCGATTTGAGGCATTTCTGCCATTGCAGTGCTATTTCCTTGTTCCACCAGTACATTGGAAGGCAGTTGGGTGTGCCTGATCATGGGACCCCAATGACTGTAGCTGTTGAAGCAGTCTTTAACAATCAATCATCTTGCCTGCTCCTCTTAAGCATTGCATCCGACCATATGGTCCCTTAATTTTCAGGCCTCACTATTGGAGGTTAGCTTCTGGTATTGTGAGATAGAATGAATCTGCATTGAATGCCATCACTATACCCTTTATCTCTTGCATCTTCCTTTTGGACCAGTTTCTTTCCACTTCAGAGTGTTGCCTAGTGGTCTCGCTTATTATTCTCGCTGACCTCTCACAGAATTCCACCTTGTCATGGAATCTTTCACAAATGTTATGCCCACAATTGATCCCACACTGTGAAACATGTTGGTACTTGTGGGAATGAGAGGGGTGTAAGGGTGGGTGTTCCTTATTTTTCAATTTTATATTTTATTGTGAATCAAACGACTTCAATATTTCACTCTCCATAATTTTAAGACCCCCCCTAACATACACATGCATTTGTGTGCATTTTCACATTGGTGAATTAAAATTTCTTCTGTACCTGTGAGGTGGGGCTTGCAGTATATTGTGATCCCATTTTTGCCCAAAGTAATTTGGAAACTGCTGATCTTTTTGGAATTATCAACTGTAAAAGAAATATTAAATTAGAAATATTAAGTATCAGAGGTAGATAAAACTTGTCTTACAATAAAATGCTTTCCCACAAAGGGTGCTAAAATTGTGTTGCCATGATATGTGACAGTTTAGAGACAAGTGCAATAATTCGAATGACTACTATGAAATACTAAGTTGTCAATGATAAGCGGATCACAAGTGCTGCTTCCTTGAGGTCATTGCTTTGTTATGAGGAATGTTTTGACATCATAGAGACCATTAGTTTTCTTCACATTTGAGATTTCCCAAGGACATCATATCACCCTTGATTTATATTTTGTAGCTTACTTTCAGATGTCTGAATGTTGAATTTCTCAGTATTGTGTATGCACATAATCTGTCATGTAATGTCATTTTACTTAAAAGTTGATTCACCAGTGGGAGTGTGTAATCTTATCTTCTTTAAAGGAAATTGTACTATTTATGAATAATATTCGTATTGTGACTAAAAATTTTATTTTTGTTCAAAAAATATTTTGTTTCTGCAGGCCAACTTGGAAAGATCACTTGATGAATCAGTCACAACAGATGAAGTGAAACAGGAAGAAACTGAAAAGGAAGGAGAAAAGATCGTGGAAAAAAACATTGAAAATGATTCTGAAAATACCAAAACTGAAGCAGAAGAGAAAGATGATGCTAAAGAATTGGATTCCTCTGTTCCAGCTGACAGCACTGATCAGGAAATGGAAGGACTGAGTAAGATTTTCACTTTGAAGTTTTTGTTTTGTTTTAACTTAAGTGCAATCCAATTTAAATATTTTAGCAGTGAATTTTATTTACATAAAAAATAATATGATTTATGCTTACTAAGTATTGTTTGCATTGCAAGTTGTTTTAGAATGATTAAGAATATAATTTTATTTGTCATGATATCCTTATTATCTCGCATATTATTGGACTTCTCAATTCCTGGTCTTCACTTTGTTACACATCGTAGTCTTTGCAGAAGTCCTTACTCCTAGTTATACATACTTTTGAGTTATTTAATTGTTTCTTTGCACTTCTTGGGATTTCCAAAGACATGTATCTGTCTCTTTTTCTTCTCTCTCGGGGGGGGCTCTTCAAAACATCTACCAATTGGGAAAATTATAATTGTGGGGGTTGTTTATTTGAAGCTCCTGTGACATTTGCAAAATTTTCTCAATAAAGCCATTTTATACTTTCTTGCCTTCTTAAGAAGAGAATGTACAGTAATCATGCATCGGAAAATGGTGATTTTTCTAAAGAAAACCCCTTTTTTGCCAGGCCCAGTGGATAAATCTTGTTCTTAATTATAGTAAATATATTCCTCTAACATATTGTGTTCTCAGAATCCATGTTTGGTGTGTCCAAAAAATCTATTGACAGGAATACGTCTGTAATCAACACCAGTGCCTAAGCCATTCAGCCGATTTTCTCCAAAATTGATATTCCCCAATCAATTGAAAGGAACCTGAAAGGGATACTTTGATTTTTGGGGATTATTGTACTTTACACAAAGCCACAATTACATTTTCAAATTTTTCTCAAAAATGGTTCCTGGATTAAACTTTGTTTTCAGGTAGCATAAATGATACGACAATGATGCGGGTTTCACTTTCATTGAAATCACTCGTTTTTGTTTTTTTAAATTGCAAAAATTCAACATTTTTTCTGTAATAAAATGTGTTTTACAAAGACAGTTCTTGAAATAATGTCCTGCACAATTTTTCAAAAATGAGTAATTTTCACATAAATTTGTGTTTAATATATTAAAGAATTATTTTCTCAAAAACTGTTTCAAATTTTTCCTTTAAATTTTCTCCTTGTATGTATCAAAGGATGGTTAAAAAATCTAGTAATGCTACAGAATGGTACAAATTTTCTCATACTAGTTAAGTTTTCAAATTTCTTTCATCAGGGCTAGTTTTTGGTTTGCCTCGTCCTCTTCTCAGCTGCCATCTATTGGCAAACAAAGTACAAAAGTCCTAGATCTGAAATATGGCTTTAAAAATATTATTCAAGAGAAAAATTTCATTTTGTATTGCAATTTTTGAAAAATTTGGAAGCTGTTTTTGAGAAAATATCATTTAAGCATTTCTGTAAATGCTAAATCTGAAGCCCCATTTTCTTAGAAATCTTTTGAGTTTTGGAGAATTTTCATTGAACATTTTTGGAAGCACTTGGACTCACAAATCCAATAATGTATACAGATTCTTGATAGTACAAATATTAACATGTATACAGATTCTTGATAGTACAAATATTAACAGTGCAAGAGATATTTCAAAAGAATTACATTTGTGTAAATGTCTCACGCCATTTCTGAAAATGCAAAATTTTTGTCCAAATTACACAGTAAACGAGAGTTTTCAAGAAACTTCATAAGAAAACATTAGAAACACTTGTACACAAAGGCAATAATGTATAAAAATCATCAGTATTGTAAATATTAACGACATCAGAGATATCAAAAAAATTACATGTGTATATTTTGTGACAAATAAAAGAATACATCAAAATATCATTTGTCTTCTTACACAGTACATTCACAGTCAAACCCCTGTCAAACCACAGTCAAACACCACCCTAGGGACTGATCAAAAAAGTGTAAAATGGAGGAAATTATTTTTTGCACAGATTTTGTTCTAAAAATAATAAATAATACATTGAAACTTCAAATGAAAGTAAATGAATAGAAATTAATGATGCTCAAAAAAATAGCATGTACTTTCTTGCCCTTATTTTCACACAAAATTATGCGAAAAGTACTAAAATTTTCGGAAAATTGTGCTGACCTTATTTCAAAATCAATTTTTAACGAACAGATTTCATTAAGTGAAAAATCTCTCTCTTTATAATTATAGTTGTAAGAAGACCCCAAAAAAGTTTGAACTTTTGAAATTTTTGAAAAATCAGTTTTCAACAAAATGAGACCTACACCGTTCTTTCACGTCCTTCAGGCTATCCAACAAAATTTAATCAAAAACCATGGAGTCATATGTCTGAGTGGCTTCATATAAAGTACCTCCCACAAATTACAATATGGGTTTCAAATTTGAAGGGCTGCAACATCAGCCTGATCAATACAGGAATATCAATTTAGGAGAAAATGGGCTGTGAACAGTTTAGCTGCTAGCGTTGTTCACAGATGGACCATATTTTGTCGTCAATCGATTTTCCACTATCAAGGACCCTCAAAACATGGATTACATAAATTTAGCTACTGGATTTATTCACTATTCCGATACCAGGGCCGGAAGAATTAATGATTTTGAAGAATTTATGTTAAATAGTTTAAAATATCTTCCATGCCTGTGGATGTAACACATGGGTATGGGGTGCATTCAAGAGTTAGTGCGATAGGTTCTTCAAAATTAGGACTTTGCGGCTTTTTTTCTTCGAAATATGGGCAATGCAAAAATTTTTCAAAATAATAATTCTTACAGTTTTTTGTTGTAATAGTCAAATTTCCAAAAAAATCTCAAGATTTTAACAAAAACTAGTTCTAATGGTTTCATTTAAATTTTGGTACATATGGAACACAGTACTCTTTGAGTCATATTTCAAGTGCAGTATTCATTAAAACTTTTTGTTTCCAAAAATTAATTTTAAAAAAGTATCTTGCGGTTTCAATATGTATTTGCTTACATTCTACTAGTATTCGAAACTTAGTATGTATGATGATTTAGGTCGCTCTGGTTCTCTTTGGTGTACGATAGTCGTTTAGCCACATGCCTATAAATGTATGTGTTTGTGTATATATAGTAAGTAATTTCATTTATAACTTAAATTTAATTTCCAGAGTTAACTTGTTCTGAAAACTATGCAAAGTACACAAATATGTGTGTGTGTGTGGATATATGTATGTATACTTTGCATAGTTTTCAGAACAAGCTAACTCTGGAAATTAAATTTAAGTTTTAATCGAAATTACTCATTTTTGTTTGCTTTAGTGAATTCTGGATAAAATCAATTGATATGGAAAGTTATGTACCAAATAAGGTCAAATATTCTTTATTCTCTGATGTGAGAAAAGCTGAAAAAGTGTATGGCCTATAGAGAATCTCTGGCGTTATTCATAAGCATTAATTATTGTAGACATTTTTTAGTTTTTTAAATTGTACCAGAGCATTCTTATCCCATGGAAAACAATTGTACATGCATCTCCTCCGATCGTTGGGTCTCAGGTAGCTTGCACTGCTGTGTTGGGAGAATTCTCCATCTCATGAGGATACTCATAGAGATCGTTCCGTGAGATCTCAGTTTCAGGAGATCTTGTACTCTTCATCAACTTTGCATTGCCAGTCCCCCTTCCTGGGCCAGCAAGAATAACTCGTATCTCCGGCAAGATACAAAAGAAACTGAACACCAATTTGACTGCCTCTAATATATACAATAAAATAGTTTTTTAAATATTGGCTGTGAATAAAATTTCATTTCTACAATTGTATTTTGTTTTAATACTAGTTTCATAGATAGGTCATAATTTTGCACTTCATCAATGTCTTTTCAATCAGCCCTTATCCCATGTGTTGAATGTTGTAATTTTATTTGCAGTCTAATAATTTTTGAAAGCTTTGTAGCTTGCTAAACAATGGTGGTCATAATTTTGTTTGATTTTCTTTCTTTATAATTCATGACCATCACTTACCTAAGATCTTCCTCCACTTCCATGACATGACTCAAAATTTCCTCATTATAGTTGTGGCTAAAGTCCAGTGGCACTCTTGCACTAGGGTGTAATGGGTACAGGGATGTCAAATGGGTGGTACGCAGGTTACACTGCAGCCTTCTCCCTCAGCAACTAACACCCAAAGGGAGTATTTTCATTTTAATGGAATGTTTCACATATACAATAGTTCCAAAATATTGAAAAATTATGTTGTTTCAAAGAGAATGTGATGAACCGTCAGGACTCTGCTAGTGGATTGCAAGTCCCTTAAAAAGAGAAAGAAAACATACAGGCTCTAGTGAGGCATAACCTTTACTCCTCCAGGCACAGATCAGGCATTTCATTGTTTTCTGTTGCTGAAGGTCAGTTAATGGTGGCATGTAGAGATTCGAAAGCTTTTGGAATCTTCAATTATCTTCATTAGGACAATTATTAAAATCATTACGTAAGCTCTAAGGTTTTTTGTTGGGGTGGGAATGAATACTTTTGCTAGGAAAGCACTTCACATAGAACATGTGTATGATGCTTATTAAATGCAGCCAATAATTGTAGTTTTCTTGAAAATGCATTGAAGATTTAAGATGTGCCTCCATTAGAATCATCATAGGAAATACTTAATTTTATTACACTTGCACATTTTGTTTCTGTAACCTCAGATTTGACAATTCTGAATTGAATGCCACAAAAATACTATAATCATTAACAATTTTTGAGTTACAATTGTTTTGCATTTAATGAGGGATGTGAGAAACTTCTCAATTACCTCTTCAAGAATCTAATTTTTCCTTTTGTGCAGAATTAAGCCAATTTTATTTTGTGTTTAAACGAGAAACAGATTATGTATGCATGTGTGTTTTAATATGCTCTTGTTATTTGTAGTGTTTTCGTTGAAACCAATTATTTCTTAGTTTTGTGAGGTTGTATCATCCTCTCCATGTTTGTATATTTATTTTTGTTTCTCATTCTGCCTTTCAAAAGCAGAACAAGTGAGAGTTAGTGTCAAATAGGTAGGATGTGATAGAAGAAAAAAATCATTCAAATCATCACAGAATGAGCTAATTGCAAAAGGTAGACAGAAACACAACGCAAGTGATAATCTGCATTTTGACACAAAAACACCATTGTTTCAGTGTTTTATAAAGCACAAATAAGAAACTGATTAAATGTAACATTTGATAAGGGAAAAAAAGAATAGTCAACGGGTTCTGTAAGAAAGAAAACTAGTGATGCCTACTTTCTCACATTATTTGTAATGGTTTTGCAATTGTAATTCTATTTGAATTTGAGTGTGTGCATTCTGCGACCAATGCTCCTGTCCATTTCACTGTTATTCCTAGTTCGGGACACATCAAAACAAATGTTGAACAAAAATCAACCTACACTATTTTGTAGCTATCTTTGAGCACCAAATTTAAATAAAACTAAGAAATCACTTGCAAAAATATCTTACAGCGTTTACGCAAAGCACCCCCCAAAAATTAAAACATCCAATTCACATTGAAGTTGTGATCTCACCCCGATTGATTGGGGAATATCCATTTTGGTGAAAATTCTGTGTACAATTGTTGTTCAAACCTTTTTGTGGTATCAATGACTGTTCTAAATATACAAGGAAACAAAACTATAGCCTGTGTCAGCCAGAGAGGTAGAGACGCCTTTCGACCCATTCTGGGCATCCGGGTTCACATGCTTCTTTTCAGCAAACCAGGTTCATTCAGGTCCTGGATGTCACCCGTTTCGCTCATATGTTCTCCTCCTGTGCGACACATGCCTTCCAAATTGACCCGAACTAGTGGTGCCACAGAATGTCTCTTACTAGTTTTCTAGTTTTCTTCGATCTGCGCTAGCTTTTCAGTCTTGCCCCATCCTCTTGCGAGCTGCTAACTATCGCTGCCCAAAGTACATTGTCTTGAAATTTTTTCAATCTTTTGGTTCCCTAAGGGTAGAACTGAAACATGGCTTTAAATATATTATTTGAGAGTAAAATCTCGTCTTATGTGGCAATTTTCATTGAAAAAAATTTCATTTTACAAACCTCTTTGCATAATAAAATAATAATAATAATAAAGCCATTTTGCTATTTATGTCATCATATTCAGTTCATTGCATCTGTACATAAATATATAATTTTTTTAAATTTCATATATAATGTTTCTAAAAATGCAGGTTTTTGTCGTCACAGAAAATTTTTGAGTTTTCTTAAAACTTCATAAGACATAATTTGAATCGCATATACTCATAAATGCAAAAATTAATACAAATTACCAGTAATATAAATAGTAACGATGTGGGGGATGTAATAAAAAATTACAATTTTGTAAAGCAAAATGGGGTTTGTCATCTGTTACAGTATATTTAGCACTAACTGTACCAAAGTTTAAAGAAAAAATTTTGAGCTACTTTTGAGAAATTTTTGTTTACTGCGGTTTCATTTAAAGGAAGATGTCAAAAAAAATTTTCCACTATTCAGAAATTATTATTATTATTATTATTATTATTATTATTATTATTATTATTATTATTATTATTCAGAGTTAACAATGAAAATCGGACCTATGCCATCTTTACAAGTGCATTTGACTCTTTTTTTGAAATGTCCCAAAATGAATTCCTTTCTCTTTCTTTGCCCTTGCGTATCTCACAACGAACTCTTGTCCTTGAGGGGCAGTTCTTTATATGACAAGCTCTTCATTGTTGTCAACATGTCTATTGTTGACTAAAGATGTTCATATCCATTTGTTCTCCTGTGTTTCTGGGAGAGGAGCCCACTAGTTCTGGAGTTTGACTCTTAAATAATTTTCAGTAAAGGTCGAGGCATTATTCTTTCACCACAAGGGCTAGAAATTGAAACTTATGCAAGTGCCATCCTGAACTACAGTAAATCCTTAATTTTGTTTGTTGGAACATGGTTTTTCTTAGTCCTTATGGTATTGCATTTAACAATTCACCACTGCTAAATCCAGACAATGTAGAATTACTTTCATCAATTCACTTTCATTTTGGTTTTGATCCGTGTGTGATAGTTCTCCATTATTTGATTGAATATATCAACTCCTCCCACATGTTCCATATTCTCCAGGTGACTGTTATAGGAATATGTAGTAATCAACACCATCTGAGCTGACGTCGCCTGATTCATCCTGGTCACTTATCCTGAGAGGTCAGTTATTTCTGAATCATCGATATCCAAAACACAAAGGATGATGGCATTCTTTTCAGGGTCTACTTAAAAAAACTACCTAACATACACACAGGAGTATGCACACAATTGAAGGTTAGATATAGTTAAATGAATTGGGCATATTAATTATTTGCTGTGGAGAAATTACGTGTATTTAAAAAAAAGTAATTATAATCCCAATTGTAAATATGCTAGTATGCACAAGAAAGAATTACTTCCAAAACATGTTCCTCGATATTCAGGCCACTGGGCCTTACTCAAAGTTCAAATCATCTAGTTAGGAAATGCAAGTTCATGTTAGAAAAAACCGTTATCATAGATTTTCAACGACCTACATAATGTGTACCAGTCTGAAAGAGAAGAAAGAATGCATGTATGGGTTAGGACTATACCTACACAATGTGTAGGCAGGGTCTGACGGAGAGATGTACCAGATTGTGAAAAAAAAGTGACTGTCAAGTTAATATTTCCACCAGCCCCAAGACAAGTACACAATCCAGACTACAGGTTTATCCAGATTTTCCAATAAAGTGCTAGACACAGGCACGTGTTGCTCTATATTGCACTCTATTGTTCAAAATGCCTCTCCAGTCACTTCTTTTCCAATCCACTTTTCTTTTGTTTTGGAAATAGCAATGTTGCATAATACAGTCTCTCTTCTCTAGTCCAGACCACAAATAGCTGGATTTTGTGAATTATGGCCCTGGAAATGCATGGAGCATCAGGGCCACTTTCTCTACTCCTATCTCTCCCTTTTCCACTCTGCAACAGAAATCATGTTTCCGCTGCAAAATGAGATCCTGAGAACAAGCTGTAAAATATTTAGCTACAAATGTTGCAAATTAAATTTGCAGAAAAGAGGAAGTCTCAGTTTACTGGAAGCACTATTCCTCCTGTGTACATTATCTGGTAATTAGTATTTAAAATAAAAGGGGGTCTGGAAAACTGAGAGAAAGTTCAGTCAGGTGAGTCAAGTTGGATGACCTCCCTCTACAGTATTCCCAGAACTGCTGTAACGTGGTGCAACTCACATGGGTTGCCCTGGGCAGTGAAAATAACAGGGTTACATTGTGGAGTGTGTTTCTGAACACAGTGTAATAATGCATATCTGGATGTGTCAGCCTGATAGCTACGAGTTCTGTGCTATTCTACAAGTTTGTTTCTGTTTTTTTTTAGGTGATGCCATTAAGCAAGAAATGTTGATTAAAGATGAAGTCACATCCCAAGAAGAAATTGAAAATCCAAGTTCAGTAACTGCTACAGAGTTCATGCTAGTTGTAGAATGTGATTCTACAGTTGTCAAGTCAGAGGATAATGATGTAGATACTCCAACAGAGGAGGAAACTGCAACAACTGTACCTGTTGTACCTAAAGTAGACACAACACATACAGAAGTTGCATGTTCTATAGATGGCAATGTTAAATTTGAAGATAAACCTCAAACAGCAATTGCCGGTCCTATTAGTGGTAAGATTAAAATTAATATTACTAAACCACTTCCTGTGCCTATCCGAGAGGCACAGAGTGAAGGAGATGCTGAAAGCTCAGCAGCTGAAGGTGATGCTGATGATGCAGATGAAGCACCGCAACCACCACCTCCGCCACCTCAGAATGAAGGATCAGCTACGGATGTTAAAGATATGGTAAAAGAACCTACATTAGAACAGGAATTCCCAGAGCCACCACCACCAGGAATAGAACCTGTCAGGCTAAAACCGAGGCTAGTGGGTCGCAAACTCACAGAGATGCCTCCAGTCATGAAAGGTACTGAATTGTCTGGTCTATGTTCAATAATGTAAACGTTGCCTTTTCAGTCTGTGAGTGAAGTGTTGAGTGTGTGGGTGCACATAAATTATTTATTTTAAACTAAACTAAAGGCCTTGATGTACATTTTATGCCAGTTGTTGATAGGAATTGTGATTGTTTGCTAGCCTGCTGATGAAGAAAAAGTGATAAGCAAAATTGTATTTTGCATTTATAAACTGATCTTTTCAGGATCTAGTGATTATTGTATCATATGTGTAAAGGACCTCTTTTATTGTGAATATCTGTATATAATTGATTTTTTTGAAGAAAGAATATTTTGTTACATAAATAACGTTCATATCTTTATCCTTTTCCCCCTATCCCTGAGTTTTTTGATTTACACCATAACTACACTTAGCATCCCAAATTTGGATTATTTGCTTAGTTCTAGGGTGAAGGCAAAGCTACTAGCACTTCAGTTTGTAAAATGGTATAAGATAATAAAATAAATTACACTAAAAATTTTTGTTCATTTTTTTTTTCACCTATTCCAAATTACAGATGTGAAGAATAGAAGAACTAGCAATTCTTATCATTTCTAGAGAATGCAATTATGAGGCCACCGAGGAAACGGAATAGTATCTTTAATGTTGACTACTCCTAGTAAAAACTGTAGAAACCTTTCAAACCCCATTCCAAATCCAGATGTAGGTATATTTCCAAACTTTCGCAGATCGAGATACCAATCAAGACCCTCCAACTGGCCAATTTGTTTTAATTTTTGTTCCAGAAGAACAAAGTCATTTTCCCTGACACTTCCTCCACACAATTCGCCCACATGTGGAACCAGTAAATCTACAGCTGCCACCTGCAACAGAAATTTTGCAAACGTATTCATTATCCTTGAAACTTTTACAATGTCATAAATATTTAAAGACTAATTACAATGCAGTCAAAGATTATGCACAATAATGAAGGAAATTGCATCATTTACAGGCTGCAATATTGGCACAACTCAAAAAATATGTTTATAATTTTTACTCATTTCAAAATGCAGAAACTTAATAATTCTTGGAACAAATATTACAAAAGAGACTCCACAGAAATTAATATAACAATTAGTCTTAACAGATTCATAATTTTCTGTTGTGATGTTACAGCCCATCTAATGAAATTCCATTCCCAATTAATTCTAGGTATGAAAATATATAATTCTTGATTTGTTCAGTGACACTAATTTCTAGAGACTGCATTTATGTTAAGAATTATTAATTGGAGTTGTAGCAAGTGTGAAAAAAGATCCCCAACAACACTCGTTCGGCCCGAGATCAAACCACAAGATAATGGTCATCATCATCATAACTATCATCATTTTACTGTCATACGACAGCATGGCATCGCATGATCTCATATTTAAACTACAAGCCAAAAGGGGGCCTGACACAAGTATTAATATTATCATATTACTTGAAGCCTATAAATTTGGCAATGGCATTGGTTCATGGAATAAATTTTCTACTAATTTTCCTGTCATTTTTAGTTATTAGAGCTTAGATATGTATGCAAATTTTTATTTTTTCTGATAAATGTTTCTTTCTAAACAATCAAATATCTTTATGAACAAGCCCATTTAGGGCAAAGGACCAAATATTATTTTGTATATTAGAAAAACTTTTTGAAAA
The DNA here is from genome assembly GCA_011170035.1 of Teleogryllus occipitalis. NCBI lineage: Eukaryota > Metazoa > Arthropoda > Insecta > Orthoptera > Gryllidae > Teleogryllus > Teleogryllus occipitalis. The sequence goes on along the minus strand of BLKR01000180.1, from coordinate 158,965 downwards.
AATAAGGGGAGAAATTGTTATTAATTGTGACCACCTCAGAAGTATCAATTATTGCTTATCTCCTGTTTGCAAAAATACCTTATACACAGTAAATGAGCTAAAACTATACATGGGATTTTAAAGCAGTCACCTTTCAAAACTTCAAAGGCAAAAAGAGTACATTTTTCTTTAATTTTTTCAAAATCTACTTTTGTACTTATTGACATTTCATCTAGCATTCTTAGTTTAGAAGATATTTGTTACTTCCTGCACCATTGCAAAAGTATTACTTTCTTCAATGAAGTTTGCAATTGGAAACTTTAAAGGACATTTTCTGGGATTCAAATATTTATGGATCCCAATGGAGCAAAAACTTATCTCCTGAACCAGATTTGTACTTCTATGTTGTCTTTTTCTTTTTTTCTCTTCTAAAGCCAAATGCACTCTCCATTAAACAAATCTCAAAGATGATGGTACTACCTTTGATTAAACGGCTTAAGAAAATTAAAAACAATATTCAAGTAAAGAATAAAAAAGGATGCAACATAGCCAAGAAACATAATAAAAATTGCACACCTCAAAAATGAGGGTACTTCATTTGATTAATTCGCTTAAGGAAATTAAAAGTAATATTCAAGAAAATTAATAAAAAAGAGGATGCAACATACCCCAAAAATATAATACAAATTGCTATTTTTCTTTGATGTTTATTTAATGAAAAAAATTTAAACGAAATTCAAGGAGACGGTAAACAGAAATTAAGTAACAGCGAGTGGAAGTACGCACACTTACAATATGAATAATAATGTATATTGTGTGAATATGCTAGTAAGTAAGATTCCAACTGTAAGTTATAAGGTCTGAAGATGGCTAAAAGGTGTAGCCGAAACGTCGTCAGAAAATACTGTACGCAATAATATACGCAAAATACATTTATTCTTGAATATCAAAAATAAGTGGAACTGTTAGATTAATAATAATTGATAGACATTTATTGAAAAGAAGAAAGAAAGTAAGTTTACTAATTATTCCGAGGCAATTGCCTGCAATTAAAAAGCAATACAGCCGACCTCCATATATCGAAATTCCCTATATATAGAATATTTTTCTGTCGCGTGAAAATTCCATTTAAAAATGTTTGTGTACATTGAACTTATGTTCAGACCTCACTTTTTTTCTATGAAATAAAGTACGGTACACACTATAAATCGTGCTGGAAAAAGAATAATCTATTGTTAGTAACATTCACCTCAGAATTGGCAGAGGTTTGGCAAAAAAATGTAGGAGGAACAAAAATTAAAAATTGTTTTATAAAAGTAGGATTTTCTGAATCAATAGTTGTGAAAGAAATTGGTATGCCACCAGGTATTCATGAATATTGGAATTCTTCAAGCCAAAGGAATGACAGAATCTTGCTAATGAATTTTTACTTGTGGAAGAATATCCAACAGATATTGTTGCTAATGGTGAAGAAGAAACAGATACACAAACCTTCCAAAATTCAAATGTTAGCAGCTTTTGAAACAATTCAGCAGTGTTTGTGACAGAAAATGTTCCCTGAAGTGTTTCAGTGTGTTAACAAACGTGACCAGTATTTGAACGGAGTGCATCATATGAGCAAGACAATAGAAACTTTTTTTCCTAGAATTTCAATTCAGTTATTTATTCAGGTGTGCGTGTGCAATACTCAATTCATGTTACTATTCATCAATATGTGTTACAAATGATTAAAACGTCTGTTAATTATTTATTTTTGAATTTTCCCTTTTACCCAACCTTACCAAAATTGTTTAAAAACATTTGCTCAAATTTCATAATTATTTCTATACATTGAATATTACAAAAAGAATCATCGGATTTGATACATGGAGGTCTGACTTTTTTTGTGTGTGCGGGTGAGTGAGTGTGCAAGTGAGTGAGCGAGCGAGCGTGCATGTGTAAGTAGTTACCTTAGAAACTACAATGTTTGCCAAATATCAATTAAATGCTATAATTAAGAATTTAACCTCCTTAGAAAAAACAAGTACCTTAAAGGGCCATCAAACAATCATACTACTATTTGTCATGTCAATACTTTTCTTTGGCAAGGGTTCAGTGCACATTTTTTTACGTGACCAACTGTATCCCTGTACAATTTTTGTTATTCACGTATAAAAGGTATCAGCAGAGCTCCTAAAATATATTTTTTTATGCTCAATACATATTATGTTTTGTGTTATATAATGTAGTGTAGTAATCTTTTCTAACCTATCAAAATATTTAGCACAAATTTTTAGCGTGATCAAGCTTAGTTTTAAATGTTCCAATATTTTCTGCCTCTCCACATTCACTTGATAACTTGTTCCAAGTATTAACTATTCTACTAGTAATAAAATAAGACTGAGTTATATCAATTGATAGATTAGGGATTCTGGGCACAATTGCTAAGGACCCATATGTGTAGTGCATGTTTTCGATCGTGGGAGGTGACAGTGAACTGGATGGCAAAATCCGGCACCGGCTTGTGGGTTTTTCTAACCAGGTATCTTCCACCAACAGGGCACTGCCCCAGCCAGGAGCTCTTTGCTCCCAATGTGTCTCCTAATGTGTGGTAGTGATGTGCAGATAAATGTTTGTAAGGGTAAGAATAGGACAAGGTAGAGGAATGAAAACTTGTGTGTTTTCCATGGTCTATTTGTTAGTGGTTCTGCTCTGGCATTCACCTTGCATTGAACGAAGAAACCACGGAAAACTACCGATCAGAGTAGCCAGCCATCCAGTATCTACTGTGTTTTGATGTGTGATGATTGTGTAGCCTTATGTCAATCTTAAACACCTGTTTAGTTAAGCATGACAAAATAATAAGATGGATGTATACAAATTTTGCAAAGTGCCTAAGTGAGTTCTTTCCTGAAACCAATAAGTTATCTGTTCTTACCATCCATTGAACTATGGATGATTATTACACAGACTAAAGGATTTATAAGTTAATCATAAGGGTCGAAGCCTCATCCTCAAATTCAACCGCCATCGACATTCAAACCTCGTCCTCAGAAACATTTTGTACAGATCTCTCTCTCTCAATCACTCCTGGCACTTGGTGCACAGGATTCTCTTACTTCACCCGCAAAATAAGTATCAAAGGTTCTTGCCTTTCCTTAAGGCATCTCCAAATTATTCAAAACGTGAAGAAATCACAAGTTTTTGGCAAGTTTAAATCATTAATTTCACAGTACTTTTCATAATTAGAGAGGGAGGGCATAGAGAGATATCCCTTCTAAATTGTCCCCCTCTGCTGCTTGCTTCTCAAGGGTGGCCCATGTTCTCTACTTTAACCAAATAATCTTCCACCACCAGGAAGATGAGAACAGAGAATAGAAAAGAGAGACTATTGTTGAAGTGAAGGCACATCCAAAGCTGTGCAGTTCAGGATGACAATTACTTACAAAGGTGGCCATATTCTGTTGGAACAAAAATGTTTATAAATTTACTTTAATAAAATTGAGAAAAATTAATACTTTAAATGTTCTTCCCTACCTTGAATGTGTCTGGCATCAATTTCATGTAGAATGGTTTTAATGCTTGAGGCCATTCCACAACAAAAACAGGAACCTTACCAAAATAATTAACTAAAAATAACTCTTGTTCCTTGTTCAGTCCTTCTGTGACTTTAGGGCCTTCGAAATGCTGATTTATTACAGAACATGCTTCATTAAAATTCAACACTTGAAAAGGTTTCGTAATTAAATTGTTAACATGTAATTTAGCCTCCTCATCTTGCAGCATTGTTACATCTCTTTCACACTGATTAACAACTTCAGAAGTAATGTTTTTTATAAATTTTTCCATCATTTTAAGCAAATCATCCAAGTTATCCATGAAAGCAGCTTCAGCTTCAAGCATATAAAATTCTGAAAGATGGAGACGAGAGCGAGAATTCTCGGCTCTGAAAGTGGGACCAAACGTATACACACTTCCAAGACCTCTGAAAACAAATTAAATTCAGCTATTAAGTATGATCCAAATTATATGCATGATTACAATGGAAGATTTGAAGTACCTTGCCATTGCTTCTAAATGCAACTGGCCAGAAACTGTTAAAAATACTTTTTTATCAAAGTAAGCTTCTTCACATGACAACCCTTGTTTCATCATATCCTTCAAGTGAGTTTCACTTTCTGGTCTTGCTAAAAACACTTCACCAGCCCCTTCACAATCATTGGATGTCAGGATAGGAGTATGAATATTAAGATATCCTTCATTGCTTAAATATTGATGTATTGATCTGCTAGCAGCACTTCGAATACGTAAAATAGAACTGAACGCACTTGTACGGGATCTAAGGTGCAAGAATTTGCGAATATACTCGGGAGGATGAGACACTTTTCCAGCAAAAGGAAAACCCTCAGCTTGTATGCAAGGGCCTAGAACCTTCAATTCATCAGCTCTCAATTCCAATTGCCCATTGACGTTCTCTGTTGTCTTGCCAATAACTTCCACTGATGCACCAAAACTTAAATAATCAGGTTTGAGAGCCTTAGGCAATACAATTTGAAGTTTATCAGGGCAGGAACCATCATTTACATCTATAAATAAGTTGCCTTTCATTTTTCTAACAGTTTTTATCCACCCCTGCAACATAATTTTATTAAAAGATACATAAATCATTATTAATTCAGAAAAGAAAAGAAAGAAAAGAAATTCAACCACCTTTACACATGTTTGGCCACCCAAGGGCCGAGTAGCTAATATCTCTGCAATCCTAAGATTCTTATATTCACTAAATGTGGAAAAATTTCTGACAAACAGTTTTCGAAACCAAAAGCATTTCATCGTGTGAGACATTTCTGATTTAGAATTACTATTGATTAGCGCAAGATAAATTAAAGAGAAATAACTGGCCGTCCTTCACAATGTTTATTGTAATTGAAAGTTAATCCAAAATGTTTCAAACATCTTCCAAAACTTGTTCCCTAATACCGCTGATCAGGTTCGATAAGTCCAATTGATAAATTTCGAAGAACGTATTATCTAAACATTATTGCATTTATTTTGATTTTATCTACAACATGAAAACGCTTTGTTTCAATGCAACAACTACAATAACACTGTGACAGTAGGTTTCCAATAATTTTCCATTTACAATGTATGTCCCAACCAGTTCAACAGCTTGCATTCTTCCATCATGGGATGTGCATAAAACATCGATATTTTCATGTCGATATATCGAAAACGCGAACAGGAGGGACCTTCAAGAACAGCGCAAATATTGTCGCTTGATCGCGACTGCATCAAGCAGTGCTGCAGATCAAGGACTAGCGGCACGACCGACAAAGACGTGAAAAGTCGTGCCATATTCCATCTTGGAGATACTACCCTCAGATGCCTCGTTAGAAAAACAAATAAAATACAGGAGTCGGCAATCTGAGGCTTGGGAGTCGCATACGCCTCAGTAGAATCATACTTGTGGCTCTTAAGTACTTTAATAGTTTGTTGTTGTTGGGTTTTTTTGTATTGTTTTGTTTTGAAGGGGGGGCTTTTTTCAGCTTCAGTGGATTCTGATTTCGGCTATCCGCGCCGGGGACCCTTCATGTTCCTCATGGGGACCCATTAACCTTTACACTAGGCACACGTCAACAAATTGAAGATTTGAGTGTCGTCTACTTTTCTATTATTTATGATGGGTCATGTGATAAAAATCTACACTAGTAGCGTAGTATTTATCCGAAACATGTCTTCGTGAAGAATTAGAGAGTTTGTGCACCCTCGATCGTTAGGTCCGCAACAGACTACACCGAGGAATGCGTTGCGAGAAATATGCGACGTGAAATGTGGAAAATCGAAACAAGGGACACTTATCGACCCCCATACACTAGTTTTTTCGTTTGCCTCCTCGGAGGCGAGAGTTCCTTGCTCGAGTCGGTCAGCGATTTTTTATGACATTCAGACTTCGCTACAGCAGGAAAACACTTAACAGTGCGTAGAAGTGAATGAGGTTATAATATTTAGCAGTAAAAGACATGATAAACAACCAGTATTTTAATTATTTACTTGAATTTTCTCTTTAAACGGGAATGGACAAGAAAAAACTTTCGTGAAAAATATTCTTACTTGAAACCCGTTCATAATGAGCAATATATAAATAAAAATTTGAGGCAAGAAACTTGAAGAGGTATGTTGAAATAATTTAATTCATTATTTTCTTAATTCGTATTTATTATTTATGAATGAATTTATTAATTGTGAATTTTATGCTGAATTAGTTGATTGTTCACAATGTATTCATAATTGAACCAATAAATACAGTAAAACAGAGGGGGGAATTATGGAGCTCAAGAAAATATGCACAGATTGCACTCCTCCCTTAAAAGTCACATACATTCCAGTTCTTTACATTAAATAATGATTTGTATGCAATGCAATAATGTATTTCTATTTAGGCAATTCGAACTAGTTAAACTGGTTTATGATTATGGCAGCAAAACAAGGATTTCACGGGTTAAAGTTACACAAGAGCTTTTAATAAAACAAGAAATGGGACTCGCAAGTGATCTTATAGCTAACTGCTGTCTCACTCTCAGCTTGTGGCGCATTAAGGCATTTCAAGACATCGAATAAACTATTTGTAGTGCAGCATAATGCAGTTGTAGACGCAGCCTCGGCGGCCTCTTTCCACATTTCTGGAAACGCATCTCTCGGTGTAGTCTGTTGCGGGCCTTAAAGCACTATCGATCTTCTGCGCACGCGGAATTCAAGTTTCGAATCACTTTTGTACATCTACGCATGCGCAGCAAATCGATAGTGCTTTAACGTTCGAGGGTGCACAAATTCCCTTTTGTAACACAACGACAAATGAAATCGACGTAAGTAAATTGGTTCTATTGCTACAGATGGAGCACCAAGTATGACGGGTAAAATTCAAAATTTTGTTTCACTCTTCAAAAAAGGTGGGTCACGACCACGGTGAAGAGATCACTCGCGCAACTTTTCTTGAACGATATATTGACGAAATGCGGGCGGAGTGGGGGTATTAGTTACAAAGACAGCCACTAGAGTATTTTCAGTAACGCCAACCTTTGGTAGATGAACGTCAAACCCGCTATGTGTGCGGCCAGGTCATCGCTCTGGGTAGGCAACAGCAGGGACAGTAGATAGGAGTTTTAGGTGCCTTCCTTGAAGGTCCTGGACCTGCCTCAGACATTTCTTTAGATAATGGTAATAAAGCTGAGCAGAAGTTCTCGACTATGAAAGCAACTAGCTTTGACTAGCTTCTGTTTCGCGCCAACGAAGTTTTAATGCTGGGAATGTTGTCATCAGTACTCGCTGCGATCTTTTGCCTTCAGCTGTTTATAGCTCCAGGGAGGGGGAAGCAAGGTCATCGTTCAAGAAAAGGTGCGCGAGTAGTATACGTATCTTACATTGACGTGGGTCACGACGTACTTGCGTTTCACTGCATGATTCATCAGGAAGCACTTTGCTCACGGACGTTTCCAAAAGATGTATGTATGTGTCATTCAGTCACTAAGAGAGTAAACTAAATAATGACAAAAGGACTTTCTCCGAGACAGTTTTCTGAGTTATTAGAGGAATCAAATAACCAATATTCATATCTTATTTTGCATAACAAAGTGCGTTAATTGTCCAGAGACTCAGAACTGAAACGTTTCGCTTCGAGCCTTGAACATTTCAACTCATTATCTCATTTAGGAGAACAAGAGATCAAGACATCAAAAAAACTTCAGAAATAATATCCGTCAGTATAATAGTGCTCTATCTTTGGTGTCATTTGGTGCCGATATTACATTGCCACCTGGTCATGAGCCATACGTGTTCAAACGTTTGGTAACTCCACACCACAGAATATCTTTGTTATACCCTGAAGATCCAAACAATGCAACATATTGTGAACATTAGTCCGGGCACAGTATTTTAATTTTTATATCAGATCTCACAGTCACATTTTGACGGGTTCCTACTAGTATAATTTATATTTTAAGCAAAGCGATATAACCTACTGACATTAGGTTTTTACTGTTTGTTTTTTTAGTTATAAAAAAGTGCTTCCGTTTTCCTTAATACGTCGACAAATCTTTCCGTTACTACGCAAAAAAAGAATGTTTTCATTGCACAATAAGTACATGTTTCACAGCAGGTAACAGTTATATTACTTTTTTAATATAATTACCGATGAATGTATTTATATTTGGCTCTTTAAAATTGTTATTTATATATCTAGGGCGTTAAGTAAATGTGTTTGCCCCGAGGGAGTCTTCCAAACCCGAGGGCCTTTGGCCCGAGAGGTTGAAAGTCGCCTGAGGTGCAAAAACATCTAGTAATGCCCGTAGTGCATACAAACTTTGTTTACTAGTTCGTTGCTGAATCAAACGAGAATTTTAAATATTTTGTTCTCTTGTGTCTAAGTGAAAAGATGCACTGGAATCCTCATTTATCCAAGGCCTGCTTTACTGAGTAAAGCAGGCCTTGCATTTATCAATATGACGTCAGATAAACAAAACAGAGTGTATATATAGTTACTATTGCATAATCGTTGTTGGACTGATTCTTTCGTACAAAATGAAAGAATACTGTGAAGTTCTGCGGAAATTATCGCAAAAGCTAACAAAGCTACAGACGAGTGGTTTCCACTAAAATCTCGAGAAATATATGAACATTTTTATGGTGTATTTGAGAGTTATTTAATAGTATGACTTGCTCTGATGAAATGGTACTTTTAAGTTACTTGCATCTATTGCCAAAAGTTATTTAGAATATTTCATAACATCAAAAAATAACATTTCGAGGACGTTGGCCAATGTTCCTCATGTATCTTATTACTATGATTAGGACTGCTACTCAAGAAGCATGTCTAAAAAAAGGTGACACAAAACAGTGAAATATGAGTGACTGATGGTGGTAATTGTAAATTCACGGGAACATTCCAAAATTGCAATTTTTCACATCAATAAAGAAAAAAAAGGTATATAACGATTATTATACTTATTTGAGCATTACACTATTTATGTATTGTATTTGGTAGCATCTAAACTTTAATAAATCGAATTCATAACAATGTGTTGTATTGGTATTAGAACAGGCCATATCTTCCTTTGGGTCGGAATTCAGACCCTGAATCCACCCTTATCGTTTACGTATTCAACCAAATGTCCATGAACAGCTTTATCGTCAAACTTAGAGCAAACGTTCTTGTTGATGTGCACATATCATTGTTCCAAAGATCTTCAAATGATTGAGACTTCCCTTTGGTCGTCCATTCCACAATTCATAGGGAGATATATTTTTAATTGAACACTTTCTAGTACAATTCAGGAAATATTTGGCAGTATTGCATGCTTCCGCCCACAGTTAAATAACTGTGCTTTCCAGGCAAAGAAAAGGCAACTTGCTTGGATTCAACATGGAATGCGCGCACTCTACAATGGTTCGATGTTCACGATCCGCAACACCATTTAGCTGTGGCGTGAACGGCGTAGTAATGCAGTGTTCTATGCCCCTGCTTGTAGAAGTTCAGAGACCTACATGTCAAATTCTTTACCTCCATCTCACCTTGCTTGATGACATGTCTATCGTCTTGGCTTCATTCAAGAACTCTTCCAGAACAGTGCAAACTTCACTTTTTTGCTTCAAAAAGAAAACGACAATACTTGCTAAAATCATCATTAAAACACACATAGTAGCGCGTCTTTCCGAGAGATTCAGTCGAGATGGGTTAGTTCAGATCGACGTAGATTTGTTCACCAGTTACCATCGGTCGATTCATCCGTTTCTTGAATGGCAACCTACGCATTTTTCCCAGTGCACATCCATCGCAGAATTCTTCCTCGCCCTCGTCCAGGTTGATGTTAATCTGCTTCAAGACACTTTTCACATGTTTATATTGATGGCCAAACCTTTCTCGATAAACTTGCAATGTCTGCGATGGTATCACCGTATTCAATTGAACGTGTTGCTCTGGCTTCACAGTGCGCATGTTCAATACATACTGACCGTGACTAATGTAGCGTGCACACAAACAGATTTTTCAAGAGGGCGGTCGGGTGACGTAGGCGAGACGTTAGGCTGTCCTCGTGCCAGCCTTTGTTAAGGTGGAAGCAGGATGTGACGTAGAGGAAAGTCCAAAGGGGTAGTGGTGGGGGGGGGCGGAGGTTGCCTGGACGCTCCACGACGCTCCTTTTTGCTACGAGAGTGCCAGCAGTTCGGATCGGCGGAGGAGCCGGTCACTTGGGTGGGTGCGGGCCGTCAGCGTGGCTGATAGGGCCGGCAATATATTTGCCGTAATGCACAGTATGGTAGCCGAAGAGAACTTAGTAGTGGGATCGAATTGGTGCGTCAATTTAAATATTGTGTATATGTTTATTACGGTGGTGGATCTTAGTAGTTAATAAACCTGCAATTATTTAAACCCACTCTCGTCTGTGTTTATTGCAACCGCATTACGCCACACTAAAATATTCTGTCATTATCCTTTTTCCGGTGACACGATTTTCAATGCTGACACATCGATCATACAGTCTCGTAGAAAAAACCTTTCTCCCAGCTGCTTTCACGAAAAATAAATGGGCACTTGCTTCAGGAACATACAAAACATTTTTAAGTACGGCATTTGACTAAACATTATTCAAACGTACTCGAATGTTCACACTTCTTTGTCCATGAGCCAGCATATTTACACCTTGTTTCCCGAGCTAAATCTTTCCAGGAACGGCAATACGATGTAAAATATTGTTTATTTGCAGTGATGTGATTTGTGGCGCAAGTGTCTCAGTACCACTCGTCGGCTTCAATAAGGTTATCGATCCTAGGTACCTATGACAAACGTCATAAACGCCACATTGCATTTGCATTATACTGACTTTTGTTTCCAGCGGCGCCATTAGTTTTCTTCTGCAGACACTTTACTGTACAATGACCCAACTGCTTACATTTATGGCATGGAAACTTCTGTTTTGTACGTTGAACATTCTTCTTTGATGTTTCCACGGTGTTACTTTTATGATAAGGTCACTTTTTGTTCGGTCCCACAAGTTTTTAAAATTGTCATATTCTTTTCCCAACGTAGATAAAATACACCCATTCACAATTCTCTCGGACAAAGTATTTTCTTCATTCTTTGTAAGTTAATCATTCAGATCCACGACCAACTTTTGCACTTTCGCAACATGCGTACTGCTATGTTCAAACCGTGCACCCAATTTTGTCTAAATCTCTTTAGCACTGGTGCTCGTCAACACGGGCTCGGCAATAGTTTTTCCTAGCGCACTTTCTTACAAACTTTTCGTTTTAGCGTTGTCCTTTTCCCATTGCTGAAGAATTGTTTGTTGTGCCGCAGTTGCATCATCTTCCAAAACCGGACACGATCGCAAACCGTTAACAATGTCTTCAAGTTCATACGCACCCAACACCATTGAAATATGTCACTTCCACTTTTCCAGTCTTCAGGTCCTTCAAGCTTATCTACTTGTATTTTGTCATCACTTCTGGTTGCCATGTTTTTATTCACACACAAAGTAACGTGCTCTTCGGACTACTATAAACAACGTGTTCTTCGGACGTTCAATTTCGAATTCACTCTCTTGCGAATGCGTTTCACGCCTGGCCTGGGCCCATAACCTGTTAATTTATTTGTATATATTTTATTTTATTTGTAATCTCCGATATACAGAGTAAAAGTAATTATTAACGTTAATCCAAGTTAAAATCCAAATCATTTTATTTATTTAAAAGCAACATATATTTATAAAAAACACCGCTCCCATATAATAAAATCTATTTTCAAGGATAAATAAGCAATAACGTTTGGGCTCTTATTCATGTTGTCCTTGATCAAGGAATAATACTTCCTGTCGCGACAACATGGAAACGATAATTTGAATAACTACATTTCCCGCTGAATTCTAGAAGACGTGCACAGATAATGAAGTTACATTTATGTCCAGAAGCAAAACAAGGGGCCATCTCAGGATTTGCTCAATGGATTAGGGAAACTGGACTTATGCTTTCCTCTCTTAAGAGATGGACTTTGTAAATATCTCTGCTCATAGATTATCCGTTTTTATGCTGTTTTGTCATAATTTTCTTCCGTCGGGTTATAATTGAGATCTTTGAGTCTACTTAGTAGTGATCGTATGAGATATATCGCTGCCTCTGTAAACATGAATATTTCTAATTTAAGGTGCTAATTTTCTGTTCGCTATAACATAATCTATCAGCGATCTTGTGGTGCCATTGTTCCAGCTAAATTTGTTTGTATATTTTTTCTGAAGAAGGTATTAATTATTTTCAAGCCGTTAATAGTATGGAATTCCCTAAGTTTTTGCTCACTTGTCGACAGTTTCTTCTCCAAAGCACTCAACATCATTTGGAATTGTCTTTTTTCCTACTCTGGCGTTTAGATTTCCTGCACTTATTATGTAATCATTTTTGTTACATTTATCTAAACTCCTTTAAAGAGTTTCATAAAATGCGTCAGTGTCCTCGGTTCTGCCTTCTTCTGGTGCGTACACTCATATACTTGGGTTTTTCTAACGTGGCGGCTGAGGGTAGCATCTCCAAGATGGAATTCGGCACGACGTTTTGAGTCATTCTCAGTCCTGTCACTAGTGTCGCTTGATCTGCTGCGCTGCTTGATGTGGTCGCGATCATGCGACATCTTTCGGCTGGACCAAGAGAGACGCAAAAAGTCGTGCCGAATTCAATCTTGGAGATACTACCCTCGGCCGCCACGTTAGACAAACCCTAGTACAGTTATGTGTCCTCTTGGAATTTGGAATCGTTTTTTAAGTATCTTCTCATTGTAATACGTATAGTGTAAGAGTTCCTTTTTCCATTTCGAATCCATTAATAATGCAACCCCCACTGCACGCTCTTTTATAGGTGTCTACTTCACTGTATTTTAATGTGTAGTCATAGAGATCTTTTGTCCCTCTACCCTCCTTTTTGGTTTCAGCAATCACTTGTATATTTATATTCCTTGCTTTTAGCTCTCTCTCCAATTCTGATTCTTTATTATTTAGTCCTCTCATATTCCACATACCTAAAATTAGTGTATCCATTATTACCAATCGTTTTTCCTTATGCTTGCTAGAGTTATAGTGGTGGTTTTGTTGTTTCACTTGAAGCTTTCGAGTACGAATTTTTCCCGGTAAGGTTACCAGCCTTTCGCGGGATTGTGATCTGACAGGGCTGTTGTCTTATGGCTTGATCACAAACCACCATGCGTACTAATCCCACATTGGGGCTTGCTCCTTCTGCCCTTTCCTAGACATTAGAGACTGTTTGTTACCCCGGTCGAGGTTTACAACTGTTTGTGCGGAGGTCGTCTTCGCCGGGACTGCCGTTTAGGTACTCTTCTGGAGTACTTCTTTGTCTGATCCCTCTCCTTCGACTTGTCCGGCAAGGGAGCCGCTTCCAGTAGCTACGTCACCGCCGGCTTAGCGCTGAAAATTTCATATAATTTTAATTATTGAAATAAAGTGATTTACATGTATGTAATAATTATGTATACAATATATACATTGTATTTGAACTATAATAAAAATAAAGCATGCTATTTAAGTAATTAAAATTATATGAAATACAATTTACAGGTATTGATTGTTAATTCCATTGATTGTCGTAAATCATAAGATAATGAATATAACTGAATTTATCAATACACAATCAAAATAATTAGTGTTCAATATGATTAACATTGTTATTGCATTTACAATTAATTACAGTGTTATTGGTATCTATAAAATAGTTAAATGATATTCTGTGCAGTGGTTCTAAAAAGGATGATTTAAGGATGATGGCAGACTTGATGGCTGATTTAAGGATGGAGGCATCCATTTTTCTTTCTTGAAATAAATTGTATATTTTTGAAGCCATCTAAAAGAAGTAAAATGAAGTGGTTGTTAGGAATTTGTAGAAGTTAGTAGAGACTGAATACAATTCACATAGCTGACAACAGTATAAACCATTTCATGAATACTATGGAAACACTTTCACAGTAAAATCTAGAAATTAGCTATCGAACAGCTCCCTCCGCGTCATTATATCGATCCTCAGAAAAATCAAACTTTATAAAAAAATTATAAAGAGCAAAATATACTTAAAGATCTATTAAAACAGATATTCTGGAATAGAATAAGAGAAAATCAGAGATCATTTTTAATGTTTTTTATAATCCAATACAAACTTAGTACATCCTTTAGTACGACATGAGAAATATATTGGTCTATTAACACTAAAGAAAAAAGAAATGGTTAATTATATAGGGCGGATGTGTTGTACTTATATCGGGGAAAAGTTCCATGCTGCAAAATGTTTGCAGGTGGACAGCTACAAGGACAGCAGTCAAAGGGGGTTCGGAACGTGACTGATACGAAGGGAGCTCGATCTCCCTTAGCTCTTCTTCCTATCAATTGAGGCTTTAACTGTGTTCCTATACTTTAGACATCTGAGAAAACGCCCATTTATATTTCATATTCCGACAACAAAGTTGAAAATTTGATTTTTGACCACTTACGAACGCAAAATTGATCACTGTTCGGTGTGACGGGAAGGGATCCGTTCCCCTAGTCCCTCCAGGCAGGGTGGGGAGTGTCGCCTCCTGCAGCGCCTGCCGCCACGCGCCGCTGCCTACTAACACCTACTAATACTTATAATACTAAGTATTCGTAGGTATTACGCCTACTGACTCCTTCGGGAACCGTTCCGCCTCTGGCAGGGAAAAAGGGAATCATTCCCCAGCATGATGTAGATACACTACAGATAATATTAATCCATGTAAATTAAATATTGTTGGCCAATAAATGTCTAACAAAATTGTTGAGAATGTTGATTTTAGTTTTATGATTGTGCAAATGCAAGGACGATTGATTAGTATATTTAATTTCAGTATTTGTTTGCATGATGGTTCATGCTACTGTAAGAAAGTGGAACAAAACTGAATTATTTTCTATCAAAAAAGTACTGAGGGGGATGGGATCTGTCCCCATCTATGAAGGGAAAATTCCAACCACACTTTCTAAAAGAATTTTAACTCTTTTGGATGATTAATGTAGCTCTGGAGACTGAGTGACTGCCGGGAGAAATGGTCCCTCTGTATCTTCATGATCTGTGTCACACGAGCATTGCGTTGACGCGCGTCACCTAATACTAATGACGTTAGCTGCGTCGATGCCTGCGTACACGGGTCATTTAACGCGAGTCGTAGATAAACACTGTATCCTATGCGTAACCGCTCAAGAGCTCTCTTGGTGACGTGCGTTATTGCCAACGCGTCTCGCGAGCTAGAAACCGCAAATTATCTTGACTGTTGTAGCTTGAGCGTTTTGCTTGAGCTGTTGAAACAACGCACGTCGCGGAGAGAACTCATGTGTCGTTTCTCAGAAGATAGTTAATCTACATGCACGTTAAATGACTCGAGTGCGCAGGCATCGACGTGTGCTGACGCAGGTGTCGCTAAAGCTACGTTGGTGATGCGCGTCAACGAACGCTCGTGTGACAGGCCTAAGCCGGAGGAACATGTTAGCTTTTTCCATCACGTGGGGACACTAAAAATACCATAAATAATTAATTAGTAGTAGTAGTATTTGTCATTGGGAGTTTGTTGTGTATATGTACGTAATTATTAATTGTATGTATGTAATTAATTATGTTTTAAACTCTGCAAACAATTTTCATTGTATATCCTTTTTCCCTGTAATATCCATTTTAGTTTTTACATTCTTGTAATAAAATAATATAGAAAGAAATATTGAAAATTTGAAACCACAGTTCAAATCGCCCGGCTCTTTGCTTAGTTTCTGTTTCTGACGGTAACTACGTCACGGTCGTGGTAAATTTACATTTTGGCCGTTATGAGACGTACTTGGTCCAGTCCATGGACAAAGGTGTGGGTGGTCTGTCGTCCAGTTCAAAGAGTGTTATATATCCAGAAAATTCCATATAGTGGGTTTTTTAAAGTGGCTTCTACCGGTATTATCTTCACGATGGAATACGACTTTTGGCGTTCTGTCGCAAGATGTTGCATAATCGTGACCGTATCAATCAGTGTTGCAGACCAAGCGACTCTAGCGGCAGGACTGAGAAACACGCAAAACACGTTGTGCCATCTTGAAGACATTACGCTCAGATGCCACTTAGGGAAAACCAAGTATAGACAGAATCAGTATAGTTAGTATACTCTCTGGGAAGAATGTGTCAGTGGGCTCTGAGGCCAATTCAATCGTGAATGTTGGGTAGTGATCGCAGTGTGTGAAAATCAGTGTAAATCCACAGAGCACTTACTTATGTATTATTTGTCTATGGTGTAAATCATAGGCAAATAGTTCGTGGGTGCTCTATGGTGTAAATGAATATGAGGCGTGAGTGAGAAAGTTACCCCGATTTTCAAATTCACCAGGTTGTGGTTGCATAGACTGTGCCTTCTATTCACGTATCACTTGTGATATATTCTTTTGGTGAATGTCATTTAATGTGCTATATCCATTTTTAATGTGTGTTTCAAATTAGTAGGTCGAGTTTTTGTTTTGATTGTAGTTTTGTTGAACTCAGTAGTTTTTCGACGTCATAATATTGAGCTATATCACACGAAATTGTGAGTACATCACATTAACCAGAAAAATTTTTACCAGAATTTCCGTGTGTGACAATGTCAGGTCATGCTTTAGCTTCGTTAACTGCTACTTATACCGACTCAGAAGGAGAAGATGACGCTCTGGATGAACAGAACGAGAAGTCTCCAGGGGAAGAAAACAGTGTTCATTCGTCTCATTCCAATACTGGTGTAGTTACACCTCCTGTGCCTAGAGCAGATGTTCGCGTTACAGTGCCTGTTACTGCTACTGCTACTGCGACGGCTCGACTCGTATCATATCATGATGATACAATTGTGTCGGACGATGAGGGTAACATCGCCGACTTGATTGAACCCGAACGTCGGAAATCCATTACGATAGAGCCCGAGCCAGAACCAGTTGTCGATGGCATACGCCTATTTCCAGAACCACAGGGAAGATGCTCCAATGAACTTCAAGAGAAAATTAATCGTTTGCATGAGAAAATGCAGACCAGTGGGTTGGATATGAATCACGTTATACAGCATAAAAAGGATTTTCGCAATCCAAGTATTTATGAAAAGTTGATTCAATTTTGTAGTATTAACGAACTTGGAACTAATTATCCTGCTCATGTTTATGACCCATTACGCTGGGGGAAGGAATCTTATTATGAAGAATTAGCCAAAGTTCAAAAAACAGAAATGGATAAACATGAGAGGGGAAAGAAAGGTGAAGAGCGTAAGGAAAAGACCAAAGTTGAATTTGTTTCTGGAACAGCAAAGCGACCTGGTAGTGGCTCTGGTGCAGAAGATGAAGCGAAACGACGAAAATCAAAGTGGGATCAAGTTGGAACAGTGATAGGCAGCAGTTTAGTTGCAGCACAACAGAACATTCTCAAGCCAGTAGGTCTTGTACAGCAACCTTCTCTTACTTCAAGCGCAACTGGCACCAAGAGTACTGTAATATCAGCGTTTGGTTCCCTTCCCCGCAAACCTCGCCTGTGAGTTTGGGAATATAATCAAGGGTGATTTGTATAGAACTTAGAATTTTAATATTATTGAAAATTAATATTTAGTTAGTCGTGTAATTGTTTCAAAATGAATGTGCTATTAGTTTTAGCAGCACTTCTCAACTCTGCAGAATAGATGTGCCCCCTGAAAAATTTTAATTCAGAAATCTTGTCTTGAAGCTAGTGAATGAAATTTATCATGTTATTATTATTAATGCACTTTATATTAAATATAAAGCTTATAAAAATTTTCACAAATAATGTTAAGATTGAGTCACCAAAGAAGTGTTTAGTACATTGCAGAAGGTTGCTCCAGTTTCCAGAGGTCTGAAGTTATGGAGGGATAGGAGATATGGAAGGGTCATTGCTAGAGAAGATATTCAACTATTTTTTCAAAAAAATAAATATTGCAAATGTGCTGGCAAAATTAGGTCATGGTGAATAATGTTTTCAGTGATGTAGCTAAAGGGTTTATGGAAAATCAAAGAAATTCTCGAGTTTGGATTGGAATAGTTTCACTGTGGAGTCGACACACTTCTCACTGTACTGAAGCATGTGCCAGTCAGTCTTATAAAACAAAATCTTATAATAGTTAAATAGTTGAGAAGTTGGCTAATTTTCATATTTTGTTTACAAATTCAGAATGTTGAGAATCACTTAAATGGGAGTTATATTTAAAAATTGATAACTTACTTTTCCATGAAAAATGTCAGTAGTATTTAAGTTTGCTTGTTTAGGAAAAGTACCGCTCTTAATGATCTCATGCTGGCTTTACATTAGCAAGTGATAGCAATTGCTTGTGGTGCTCTTCACATGACAAGCACACGCTGAAATGCTTAACTAGTGGTGTGCAAGTCAAAAATTACACTGATGTTGCACATCTGTTAGTTTATGTAAGTGGCTGAAGTGTATTTTGCGCCTCTGATAGTTACGTATCAGTGTTGTGAATAGTTTCACAATATGAAGTTTGTCCGCAGTTTAATACTTCACTATGAAAGCAATGTAATTTCATTTTAATACTAATCTATATGATTATTAGAATCTGGATTCATTGGTTTTAAATTATTTTACTACTTCATGATGTAATCATTTTAACATACATATTTGTTTCAATTTTTTGAGCCAAATGTGTGAATCCTGTAGATTGTAAAGAGAGCTAACATGAGTTGATTCTAAAAGATGCTAAACTATAAATTTAATATAGACAAAAGTGTTTGCAATAGCTCGTTTGTTAAGACCATATCATATGAGCATTGTGTTGACACGTGTTTAACACGCCTCTTAAATGAACACTGTATATTATGTGGAATGCCCAAATTGTTTGTGTGCCATTTCACGTAAGATACTGTTCTTTTATGATGCATGTCAACAAAACGCTCGTATACAGGGGCCCTTATTTGCCTGTCAGTTATGTGACACTCATTTGGCCTCATTTCACACACTTAAATCTAATATAAAAAAATACAAATAAATTCTTGACACAATAAATTTTGGGATGCGGTGTCTCAAAGTGGATTTTATTTGAATGCAAAGAAACGGTTTGTTCCAAAATGATCTTATTAATTTTATGTGATTTTTAAGAAAACTTGAACTAAGTTCACATGTAAAAAATTTGTTTAAAAAGAAATAGTAATACAAATTGTGATTTTTTGCAAATATTGTACAGCCTGACACTTAACATTAGGAAAAATTAAAAATACCTAAATGAGCTAAGTCGTGCTTTTTAAAAGCCTAAAATGAAGTTTCTAAAATCCTAAAAATCCAAGGCCCTAATATTATTATTTTTATGGTTAATTTCCTAACTGTTCAGAGAATTGAGTTTTTAAATTTTCTTGCTGCCTCTAAGGGAGAGGTAGCAAAAATCTGTGATTTTGCAGTGCTACACTTGCGGCAATTTCTATAATAATTTAATGTTGCCTCATAGAGGACTGGGCTACTTTGTATCGTTTTGATACATTTCAGTGTGTCCTTGACGGACCATCCTGAAAAAATTATTTCATTATTAACTACGAAACAAAATATTGTAGACTGCATGTGTTCTACAGACATTTTTTTTTTTTTACATATTCAATTCACAAAATAAAATCATAAAAAAATGCTGTTCGTAATTTATCTTTGCTATGGAACTGCTTGTCTGCTATGTCAGGAAATTTCTCAAATGCTGTCCTACACAATGTCAAACTTGCCAGTTTGCTACCTAATGTATGTATCTCGACTATTGCTGGGACAACTGCTGGAAACAGTTCATATACTTGCAGAATGCTGAGCAAACAAGTTACCTGCACTTGCATCAAAGAAATTCACTAAGGCATTTACACTCACAATTTCATTGGTGCAAGGAAATTGTTAGTAAATTTTTTTTCCGTGTAAAACCAGCCTTTGTAAGTAAAATTAGGTGTAGTTTCAATTATATCACAATTACTTCGTATGTTTTTTTGATCAACTTCTGGAAGATGAAGAAAATCTATTAAACGACTGGGAAAGAGATTCTGTGAGTCGGTAACAAAGCTTTTGTATTATGTACAAACATACACATTTATTTCAAAATAAAATTATCATACATATAATATTATTATTTATACACATCCCTCCCATTATTCAGTACATTGCTCTATAGATCGTGTGTCTACTTCTCTCAGACAACTTCCAAAAAAATTGATAATACAGGGGAATGTACATGAACACACACAGACAAGACTCGAGAATCAGAACCCCCACGCCACAACCAGGAAGTCCTTTTTCTTTTTGCTCTCTTTTCTTTTAGGTACTAATTGCAAAAGAACCACATAAGATAAAGCCCCATATTCACATTAATGTAGTAAAATTTGCACTGCCATTCAATCTTTCATTGTGTTTTACATAAAAAATTTAAAAGTAAAAAGACAAGCAAAATTGTGAAATGCTCGTTATATACCAATGGGACGTTGTGGAAGACACAAATTATAAAATGCACCTTTCTTCCAAAAATTTATGCCTTTCCAGCCACACCAGCCCTTGTTTTGCACTATAGTTAAATCTTCTCCTCCAGTATAATGTGGATCGAGGATCAGAAATTTCAGATCACCTGAATCACGGTTGAAATCAACCCCAAGAATAGTATGAGCCAAAACTCCTCCACCTGTGAACAAAAATCAGTACACAAGCATATTGTATTTCTTTATTTTCAACAAGTTCTCAGTGAATTTAACATAGTATGTTCGACACTGAAGAATTTCAGTAGTTCAGACATCTCTTGTTAATTCCAAAATGAACTTATAAAATTTTATTTCATGAATGTCTGGGTTGGAACTCAATTGTCTTTATTAAAAAAGAGATATTTCAATATTATTTACTTTTTTGTTCTCATATATTACATATTTTATTATTAATTTTATGTTCTTATGTTTATTATTTTACATGTTTTGTTTACAGTTTTTACAAACATTTTTTCTTCTTAAATATGGAGATTTTCTGCTTTTCATTGTCAGGGTATTAGAGGCGAACACTCACCGATCATGATGGGAGTTCCCTGAGTGCGGAAGTGCATGGCCAGCTCACCACCTCGCAAACCCAACTCCTCGCCTGAGCTTACACTGATGATGCGAGAAGTGACGCCCAGCATGGCCTCCAAGCAGTAGCTGACTTCAGTGGATCCAATCCATTGGGAAGAGCCAATGAAGGAGGGGGGCTTGTCCCCAAGCTTGACAAGGCACTCTTGGATTTCACGGTGTGAGGGTGGGTCCCTTGCTGTGTATCCTTGCCACCTAACATACCAACACAACATTCTAGAAACTGTTTTAAAGTTCAAGTATCCTGTGTGTTCTGTATGGTTTACGTTCTACATTAAATAAAAAATAAATTTAGTTGTAAGAAAAACTCATATTTTTTTTACACTTGTTATATATAGCAAATATAGTAATCTGAAGAACTCATGTATTATTAGTAACAATAGTTTATGTATTTGAAAGTAAGAAATATTTTATATTATTCTTCAATTATTCAAATAAACATAGAGCTTTCTTAATCAATGAGAATAATTTAATAGCTCACCTAAACCAGGACACAATTGTCTGGAGAGAGCGATATGCACAACCCCATCCATCATCATCGATACGATCTTGCATATAATGATGGTAACTGTAAAGCCCTTGTACAACGGATATTTCACCACCTTTAACTAAGAATGAATGATTTAATTACCTCTGCGAAGCATTCAACACAAATGTACAGTTACATTAAATTTCTTCTCTCTAAAATCATTTCTATATTTTGGAGATTATGTCCTAAAAAAATATATTCTCACCTCCAGATGATCCCAAACCCTCATGAGGATTTACCAGCAACTTATTTGAATGCTCAGACCGGAAAACATATGCGTTACCTTTCCGGAAGAAGGGTCGATCTAGGGGGAGGCCAAACTCCATATGTAAAGCTTTCCGATACGAAACTAAAAGAAAAATAAATTGGATTTAATGTGATGTTGAAGGAGAATAATCATCACATTTTTAAAATTTGGATTCATTCTTAGATTAGTTAATTTTACAGTATTTGAGAAATGAACATGCACACACATGAAAGGTTCTCGTCCTTTTCTTATAGCACTCTTACAAAACTTCAAACTTGTTCATCGCCAAGTACTGTTATTTATGAATTGAAAGTAAGTTTCAAGTTGCAATATTAGCCACACTCGCTTGGGTTGTTTTTTGTTACTTAGCAATAATTTTTTTGGTCCATATCCTGCATTAACCCATTAAATACCAAATTTTGAAAATGAACAAAAATAGTTTCTGTATGAAGTTTTATGCTTTAGAAATGTATCAGGTGTATAATTTCTTCAGGAGAAAAAACAAAAATGCAAGCCATATTTTTTACAAATAAGATAAAACTGATCACCAAATGGGGATCATGGTACTTGGTATGTAAAAGAAGAATAAACTCAAAACAAAAAATGCACTTTAGAATTTATTTTTAATATATTTGAGTTATAATTCAAACTTCCTTTTAATACAGATGAAATGTAACATGACATTACATTTCTCATGTTATTTTTATGCTATGCTCACTGTCTTTACTCAACAGCTACCTTGGGCATGATATGATTGATGCTTCCCCAAGCTACTGGTGGTTACGCGTATGTATTGGGAAATTAAGTGCAGACTGGCGTTTTCTTAGACTGAGCCATGACACTGGTTTATTTTCACTGAAGTGCCGGATATTTAAAATGCAATTTTCAAATTCGAATTTCCAGTTGAACCGACAGAGTATTGTATTGTGTGTTGAAAAGTTGACTTGTGATCTTTCTCTGTCTCTGACAATCTGTACCAATTGTGTTATAAACTCTTGATTTTGAAGTAATTACATATAGTTGTAATTGTTTCAGTTAATTCTAATTCAAATTATAACCTCTCTACCTTTTTTCTGCCACCGTATTATATTCTTCTGCTACAGGTATTACACTTCTTACCCCTTGAACCATGATTTTTTGAACTAATTTTCTTTTCACCGGCTACAACTGAACATTTGGTCATGCAACATCTAGGAGCTGCACAGTAATGCCACTTTTGTCCAGATCTTTCCATTACAAAATTAGTAAACAAGTTACCAAATTGGATCAAATGTTCTTAAGTTTTGTCAATGATTTCTATTAGCCACATGAGCACATTACCATCAAGCCCATAGGCCACCTGTGATGATCAGACTTTCTTTAATCTTTATAAATTTCTATGTGGAAGCAATATTCAATTTTGGAGGAGTGTATTTATCCAATCCTTGAAATTGAAATGAATTAGTGCAAAAATGTTTTTGAAAGACGAATACTTATAAGAGATAAATTTATGAAATGGAGGTTGAAGACACTCAAACAAATGTAAGTTTTGCCCTGTACAACATGCAATGTATGTTCTTTCGAGATGCAAAGTATCATGATCCCCACATGGGGATTGAAAAGACAAAATCACCACAGGAACACTGGCATAAGAACTATTAAATATGCAATATTGGAATAGGAAAGCTTAATATCGTAAGGATATCTGTTTTGAAGATGCAAAACCCTTGAAAACATGAGTTTGTGAACCAAACAAACACACGACTCAGTCGTGTGGCAGAAAAGTCTTGTCGGCTACTTGTTTCACAACATTTATTTTCCCTCGCTGAAGATGAAGTAGTAATAACAAATGTTTGTACTCCCCAATTGGGGATCACAGTACCTGATGGGTCTGTGCTAGATTTTGGGGTTTTCTCTCACTCTTCCCAGCTGCTACCTATCACCAACTACTAGAACTACCAATGTCACTTGCAGTTCCTACCACTCCACAGTGGACATTTCCAGGAAAGAGCACCTTCACAGACATTTCCAGGAAACATCACATAGGCCTATCTTCGTCCTGTACCTTTACATATGTATCCCTGGGTTTCATCACAGTGCTGGTACTATTATTCTGAGTGTAGGGATCCAATTCCCATGTTAAGCACAGAGCGAACACAGGTGCCTGTCAGGCCCAGACATTGTGAAATGATTGGGTTATAGGTGTAATACAGCAGAAACTTGGAATGTCCTCCACCTCAACTTCCACAAACAAAATACATTCATGCCTTAAGCAGGTCTTGAATCCACAACCTGATGGTCCACTTACTTGGGCTCACCTCCCAGAACCCCTCTCACAAGACCAATCAAATTGTTTTATAACTAAAAAGGCTTTTTTATGCTTACAAGATCTTTAATGTACTTTATAGCACTGAACACCTGACACCATTGGAAAGCATGGGCTTCCACAGCCAGAGTCAATAGGCTTGACTGTCTAGGCCACCCACATCCTAAGGAAGATCCCAGAATGAAGGCATTGGCAACTATGCCTAGGACGTTGCATCTCCAGGTCAAACAATATATCTACTGACACCACTTGTCAGTCTGCAACTAAAGGCAATGTTTCCCTACACAGTGTCTCTAATGCAGAAGAAAGACCAAAGAAAGGGAGGAAAAGAATAAGGAAAGGTGAAGAAAAAAAAGAAAAGGATGTACGACCAGGGTGAATATTTGAATATTCTTATCACAAGTCACAAGAGGTCTTTAACATAATGTAACCAGAATATTTCATTCCAGCAGATAAGCAAATACGTTTGGTAACAAATATACATAAGAAACGAGCAAAACCTGATCGCAATAACTACAGTGACCAATCATCTCAAAATTCTTTGCGAACATTTTATAGAATAAAATGAATAAATACAGTAAAAACTTCAGGAAAGGTAGATGCATAAAGGATGCTATATTAAATATTCAAGAATTATTAGACAAATCACAAGTTCCTTTCATTTTTTTAAGGTTATTTATAGATTTTGAGTATGCTTACGATATGGTGGACAGGGATAAAATGTGAGCAATGGAAGGAAGAACAAAAACAAACATTCTGAATAGAATTTGCTATAAATCAAAGATCATCATAAAAATGAACACCAAGATCACCAATCAACTACTTGCTGCAAACAGAGGATTGGGACAGGGTTGTGGCATATCACCCATGTATGTGCTAATTCAAAGAGTGGAAGAAGTCAACAAAACAAGGGATACACTTGAACAAAGAGATAATACAATCTTTTTGCAGATGACCTGTATACAATTGCCAGTCAGATAATGAGCTACAAATCGCAGTCCATGAACTAAACCTAGTAGTTCTACAGAACGGTACAGACGTTCTTGTATTAGTTTTCTATTTTCTTTGGTCTGGGCTTGCTATTCACACATGCCACATACTCTTGCCAGCTACCATCTCTTGCTGCCCAAAGTATGTTTTTTGAAATACTCTCCATTCTTCAGTTTCCTAATAGTGGAATCGAAATATTACTTTAAGAATATTGAAGAAGAGTAAAACCTTGACCTAAATGGCAATTGCCATTGAAAAGTTGCGAGCCGTTCTTAAGAAAATGGTGTTTAAGTGTTACTGTAAATGTGAAATTTGAAGCACTTTTTCATAGAAAATTTTTGAGTTTTTGAAAAACTTCATTAGAAGTCATTTGAAGCACATGAACTCACAAATGCGATAGTGTTTACAAATCGCTAGAAACTTGCATATTAACGGTGTGAGAGTTTCTCAAAAAAATTACATTTGCGTAATTTTTTAAAAAACAAAAGAAAACTGCAAAAATGAACTTTACGTCATATTGAATAGTATAATTAGCACTTTCTGTTGGAAAAGTTGAAGAAAAAATTTGGAGCCATTTTTGAGAAAATTTGAAAAAGTCCCAGGGTCTTCTTTGTAAAGTATACCCCCTTTTCAAAGTTTATCAAAAAGTGCTTTAGTCACGCCAAATCGATCAGGCAATATCCATTTTGGAAAGAACCCTACGTATGGTTTAGGTGCTAATGGTGTTCAAAGACGGACTGGTGAACGTTTTAAAAAGCACTTTTTCGAAATCAGAGGATTCCAAAACATTTATTTCCATTGAAATCTCGAAATCAATTTTCCGCAGCATTATATAACTTCTTCTTTACTACATATATATGTACGTATGTTAGAAAGTAAAAATTGCTAAGGCTTAAATTGCTAAAATTTCCATGAAGAGATGGCATTCTACAAGGAAAGGTGTTGAGAGAGAGAGGAGATTGTCATTGAGTGGGAAAGAACAAGTAACAATTCATGGACTTCAGTGACCTTATTAGGAGCCTCAAATCCTAATAAACAGGATTCAATTATCTGGGGCAAGTGGCACTTGGTACTAAATAAAATAGTACTGTACTTACGAGCAAATTATATCTTAAAAAGTTAACTTTAGAAAAAAAAATGTATTTGTTTATTGTTTTTAAAGAAATTATCCTTTTGAAGGTCATCAAAAGGATTTCATGAACTTTAGTCTGCAAAAGCTTTCACAAATGTGATTCTTTAAATTAAAAACCTTGTTTTGTTTTTGAGGTGGCATGGAGTCTGCTGAAGGGATAGACTCAAATGTCACAGGAACCATTAAAAAAGGACACTTTTTCAGAATGAATCTATTATGAATGTAAATAGTGGTTATTCAGTTTTTAAACAACTGCACCATTATGATAAACGTTATTATGTCCATTCCAAATGAGAAAAAGTTTGTGTACATTACTGCAATCAAAACTCACCTAGTTGATCATCAGTTCTGCCTTCTGGTAAAGCAAAAGTAAGGAAATGACTGCAGTCTGCAGGTAAGAAGTGTAAAGGTTTTGGCAGAGAAATATTGACTGGTGCATCTGGACCACCATCTTTTGCTGCCAGCACTTGTTCCAGGAGGCAGCTCTCGGTCAGCTTAAGATTTCGACATACACTCTCCACAAGAACTGGATAGAGTTCCATCAATTTTGCTGATCGTGGCACCATTGATAATGCATCCACATGCAGCCATGCTTGCAAACATGTATATGTTTCTGTTAATAAAAAATACATAGCATACAAGATCGACATCAGTCTGCGAAATATAAATCTTCAGTTTAGAAATAAATTCATCAATAAAATAGATCAAAATATTTAATTTTCAATTCCTTTTCTTCCAAAGCCTTACTTTTGATATGTTGTATGACAGGAGCTGCTCTAGGTTGATCATTATCACGAATCTCCCGGGTAGGTTTCATCAGCAAGGTTGCACTAACTATATCCTACAAATTGAAAACACCAACCAATAATTTAAATTTTTTATACAGAAATAGAGATAAATTCCTTGAAAAATGGATGTAAAACCTTTTACTTACAATACTTTTCGGTAAATGTGACTGATTGTTCTTGCGTAGCCTATTGCTCTCTTGGATCCCACATTTTTCTAGCTGCAGATTGAAAAGATCACCAACAGTTTGATTCCCTGGGACACCAGTTAAACCTCCTTCCACATCCCCACCCAATAAAAATATACTTTTCAAAAAGCAGAAAGCCACTGTTCCTGAAGCAACCTGGAATAAAATTATTTCAAAATTTTTGTTACTTACCATTAACAGTATTTCAGAAATAATTTTCCACCTGTCACAAATCAGAGTAAATTTCAGTTCTCTTATAATTGTAATTTTGAAATCTCACGCGAAATTCACATAATTCTGCTTGTGAGCTCGCCACAATTGGTCCCATTTTTGCATTCTGAAATACTAAATGCAAAGAACTTACCTGCTGCCTTTAAGTTAATATAAATATGTAAATATGTTTAATACTAACTTGTTTTAAAGAAAATCTTGAACAAAGGCAATAGGGATATAAAAAAAAAAGAGAGAGGAGCAAAAACGAAGAACAAGTATCGGATGACATTATGTATCAACATATTAACAACCAATTTTTATACAATCAACAATTTTATTGTTTCTGGACTGATTGGGAAAGAACAAGACCTATGCAAAATATCAGTACTTTTCCTTCATAAATATTCCTTCAAAATATCAGTACTTTTCCTTCATTAATGGTTGAAGAAATTGTGGGCAGAGTTCCATATGAATACATAGTATTCTTAAACTTCAAAACTGTTTTCCTTACTTAATAGGGAACGTTGTTTGATACATAATGCCTTCCAACTCTTCAGCCAACTTAATTTTTCTCTTGCCTCGAGGTTAAATGATCTGTTTTCACTTCACTTCATTTAAAGCAAAATTAAACACACATAATATTTCCCGAGTCAAATACAATAATAACTGATTTTCTCTGATATTTTAAACAATGAAAAATACTAAAACTACCATTACCTTTTACTACTAAATGATAAGTTTTAGCATAAACTTACCTTTTTGTGGAGGGATTGGATAGCATCTTTAATAGCATTGTGTTCAAGATCACATACCAACGGTAACCGCGAACATAAACGTACATGAATGAATTCCTGCCAAAGAGTTTCTTCATTCACCACATCATATGGTGTCTCAACTAACTTGTCATGGACATAGAAATACGTATGTAATTCGGAGCTTCCATCAGAACCAAGAGAATACATCATAAGTAGGGGATTGTCAGTTACATCAACATCCTGCATCAATAATATTATTAGAAAATGCCACCAAGAAATTACTTTATCCAAAATAAATACTTAAGTAAACAAACCTCCAGGATTTTTATCACAGTAGCATGATTTTCTGGATCAGCAATATCTTCTGCAAAAGTTATCAACCCACACAGATCAACTTCTGTGGGTAAGTTGTGGATTCTAGATTTGTAATTCTTCTGTGTTTTTTGTAATACCTCTTGAGTACTTTTTTCATTAAAACATAATTCAATGTTATAGCCCACTACTAAAAGGGTACTCTCATACATGAGACCAAACAGACATCCTGTTGATGTTTTCCTTACAGATCTCAGGCGCTGTGGATCCACAGATATGGTATTTATTTCAAAATTACTAATCACAAGAAAAATCAATTAAAGAGTTTAAATTAAAAACAACAACAAAACGCTTTCCTAATTCTGCAATGGTTAATATTGCGTGCATTTTTAACTATAGGAGGGAAATACTGTAAAACAACTGTTGAGGTTATTTCAGGCATGGGAAGATTTTAAAAACATTCAAAATATTGTACTATAATACAATCTTACACTGATCAGCGAATTGGTTATCTTCAAACGCGGTGTCATTATAGATCAATTTTACAAGTTCATCAGTCAATCGACGACAAACGTCAAACAACTGTCACGTATGCTTGCTACGCTCTCAGGTTATAGCGGCCACCACTACGATACCACCACTGATTGTTACGCACGGCACCAGACTCGTGTGATGTGGTCCTCGAGTCAGCCGTCCTGAGGCTCCGCTGAGACTCAGAATCAGAGCCTGATCAGAGGTGGTGAATCTTGATCATGGAGAAATAAAGATCCGTGGGTACGTGATCTTGATCATCTGCACAGGAGAGCATATACTCTCTGCAGGAAAGTGGCAAGCTGGGGTGAAGGTCAGAGAGTATTATATCCTAGGCTACTGGAGTCAACCAAGAGGGCTAAGAGAAATGCCTAAAAGAGGTTACTAATGTGATTAAAGAGGGTTCCCCTCACAGCGTTCTTGGCTGACAATCAAGAGGAGCGGAATGGTCTATTTTATAGCTCTCTGTAGAGAACTCGCTTGTTGTACTATCATGATGGCCACTTCAACTGACTTTAGCATACACTAGCAAACTGTTGCTGTACGTTCCCTAAAATGACAGTCTATTCAGTATACCAAGTTCACTATGTAACTATAACCATGATTATGATGTACGATTAACGATGATGGTGGTGATGATAATTCTGCTTCACAGTGATTGGGAAGGTGTGGTTGCCAAGAAGAAAGAATCAGAAGGCTCTGAAATACGGAGAGTTCTTTAAAACTATTGAAACTTTGACTCTTCAGTGAAAGATAAGAAGGATAGCATTTGTATTATCCCCTACATTTACGATGTCTTACCCGCTATTAGGAATATTTAATTTAAAATTGGCGAATATAATTAACCCAGTGCCAAAAAATCAATTTCATTTTCAATTGATTATTTCGTTGAATATCGTGCTTTATCGATAATTTCATAAACTACTCTCTGCAAATTGAATTAGTTTACACGCAACTCGTGTTTCGTTAGAAGGGCAATATAAGTAATCAATTATGAGTAGGAGTAGTATATTTTATTTGATCAATCTCGTTAACCTCAGTTTAACATGCGCCCTCTCGGTCTAGTCTATAAACAGACATGAAATCATCATTTTTTTATTTGTGAAAGTACGTCCATCGCAGCCAAAAACGATGGGTGTGGCCGTGATTACTACATATACAATCTGATTCTTCTCAAGAACTGCTGAAAGTATGTTCTAACTCTGAAATCGCATTTCCCTACCAAATGTCAGTAAAGTTGACAGGAATCAGAAAGAAGACACGACATATTTTCTTTCGTCAAAGCAAAACAAATGCAAGAGAAATGCGTTCGGCAATACGATGATGGTGGAGTGGAGCAGAGTGGAGGAAGCACGGCGAGTGATCATCTGGGGGGCTTTGATATCACTATCGTCTGGGAAAATGTAAAAATGGCAGTCGTGTGGAGGTTGTTAACTTGAATCAATGAAACGAATTCACCAATACCTACACCTGCAATGTCCCGTTTGGCGGATTATTTTGTTATAGTTGGATACGACCATGAAAAAGAAAGTAAGTATTAGCGTGTTGTCGCGGCGTTCTTAACATGCACCAACTTCTCTCTTGCTGTCATTTTGAGAGGTTGTACGTCCGGCACTCTGTTTTCTTGAAAAATATGATTGTGAAGAATGTGTTGCTGCTTGAAAGATTTTGCGAAAAAGAATAGTGATTTATTTATATTCTTTACGTAGAAGTGCAGTTTTGTGACGTTAATTTGTTAGAGAGTAATTTTAATTTCAGCAAACTAAGCTAACAAGTGGTTCTTTAAAATAAATTAGATTATGCTTGACATAACATTTATGTTAATGCTTGTATATGCTTGCAGTTTAATTTCCTTTTCTAAAATGAATTGTTTTAATTGTCATATTTACTGCAATGTTTACACAAGTTCAAAGTTCAAACCTATGACAATAGAACATTTATCAGATATTTCCAATTATTATATTTTCATTTAAACAAACCCTCCCAAGAAATTATCATGTTTTAAGATGATTTGATGTTAATTTTCAATATGAAAGAATGTGCTTTATTTGAGTGTGAATTATGTATATGATATTTGTTACTTAAACTTCATATAAAGAATTGGTTGTGTTGGTGAGGGATTAATTAAGTATAATTGTTCTTAGGGAGTGGGACAAGTAGTGGCATTATACTTCAGAGATTTCCTGAGAAAGATTGGGACGACACTCCTTTTATTGAAGGAATAGAGTGGGTGAGTAAAAATTATGCGATGTCATAAATTCTACATTTAAATATATTATATGATTGTATGATGTTTTCTTAGTGACATCATTTTTAGTGAAAAATGTTTGTTCACAGTTGTAGAGGTGAAAGTATAATTGATGAACATTTATGTGACAGATAAACATCAAGATATTTAAATGTTGTTTATATTTCCTTTCTTAGTTCTGCCAACCTCAGGGATGGGCTCTATCTACTGAAAGACAAGAACCACGCTTTTTTGTGTCTGTATTTACGGACATTCATGCCAATCGTCATTACTGTGCCTGTCTCTGCTTCAATGAAACTGTTGCAATTACTCCCAGCAAACCTGTGGATGAGGTATTTACTAATTTAAATTGCTTTCATTTATAGAGTAGAGAGAATAATATAATTATGTGAAAATACTGTCTTTAAATTACAATTTAGTTATTGCAAATGCAAAAATAACTTGTTTTTGTCTTCTTTTTTTCTCCTAGTTTCCAAATATATAATTAACTGTCCATCTGACATTTGTTAGTGGATGGATAAAAAATGTATGCGTATTCTACATGCACTTAGAAAAAAGGCAGTAAAAGCTTGTACATCATGCATGTTGATTAAATTTAAATGCATTGTTGGAGCTTTGATATTATTTGTACTAGATACTGTAAATATTCATTTTTTTTTTTTTTTGTTAGGATAAGACTGAAATTGATTTGTAGGAGAACATTTGATATAGTTAAGATTATTAATTTTTATTGAAAACGTAAATACTTTACTCATTTAATGTTATTCCGAAACAGGGTACAACGTACATGAAGAACAAATATTTCTTGATTTGTCATTGTGCAATTTAGTCTTTAATAATTGCTCTGGATTACTAATTTTATTATCACTTATTTATAGTACTATTGTTGTTACATTTGGCATATTATAAATATAATAATCCCATAAAGTTATGTTCATAGGTTCTCTTAGGGTCATGTTCTATTCACCTTCTTTCTTCTTGTCCTTGACCTCGTATTCATATTCATTGTTCTCTGAGGCCTTGGCTTCTTTCTTGATCTCCTGCTTGTCCTTTTTCTTTTCTTTTTATTGTTTTCCATCTGCAGTAGTTATAGTAAGTAGTAAAAATGACACTTGCATTGTTTGTATTTATGTTCTAATCTCTTACCAGGAGGAAGACACGGTTGATGGAGATGGTGGAACATTACCTGGGGCTTTGGCCTCAGCACGGAGCATCCCCACAATCACACATCATAGTATTATGTATGCTCCAAAGTGCTTGGTGTTGGTGTCCAGATTGGACTATATTGAGACATTCAGAGTGAGTTCTTTGTTTTGAAGTATAAAAGAAAAGAATCATTTTTTTATATAAGGGAGAGATACATTATTTGTATTTCATACATTGATTGTAGTAAGGACTCTGATTTCCATCTGTATCTACGTTTGCTGGTTTGAAGTTCTATTTAGGATTGATGTAAATTAAATTTTTGCTCAACACGTTCACTGTCCTGTGATCCATATGTGGTTCACAAGACACAACACTCAATGGTTTTACTATGTCCATGAACCACATGTGGGTCACAGATCTTTACAATTTCCACAGCAAATATTTCCATTGAACTTCTCGTAACTACACAGATTTTGGCGTGGACTTGCTAGGACGGTCATAGAATTTAAAAATGCACTGAGAGTGTGGAAAAATATTTTTATTGTTGAGAATATTACAGTAAAACTTTCTTAGTCAGGAACGTTTGGAAGTGGGAAGGTATTTTAATGTTCTCATACGGATGGGAACCAAATTAAAATAAAAAATGTAATCGCAAATTTTTATTATTTAGTTTTTAATAATAACAACAGTATTAGGATTTTTTTCTAAATGGTATGTGTTCTGTGAATTTTGAACTTGTTACTATTTTGACCAAAAGAATTTTTCTAACTTGCCAAGTTTTCCAAATTAACAAAATATTTACTAAAGAGATGCTTGAAAATAACTCAGAAACTTTTGTTTTATTTGTAATGACTATAGTAGTAGTAGTAGTAGTAGTAGTAATAGTAATAGTAATAGTAATAGTAATAGTAATAATAATAATAATAATAATAATAATAATAATAATAATAATAATAATAGTAATAATAGTAATAATAGTAATAATAGTAATAATAGTAGTAATAGTAGTAATAGTAATAATGAAAACAATAACAATAACAATCATTATCATTATCGTCCCCAAATTCTTTGCGCTTGAGGTTTTGTAAAGCTGATTTTTTCATGATAAAAGAAGAATTGCTTAAACGTAATTGGTCAAGGCTGTTTACTTCGAAATGAATCTAATTCTGCTAATAATGTATATATGTAATTTTTTTAATGAAGTTAGACACAAGCATTGAAGACAGTTAAAAACTTCAGTCCATCTTAATCCAATGCAATCTTTCCACTCTGGTAAATAATAAATTCTGGTAAAAGGACTTGGTGTGGATCTGAAGAATTTGATTTGTTGTCAATTTTATCTTTCTAATGAGAAGATTGAAGTGTATTTGGGAATTGGTTAAAGTAGGAACACAGTACACCTTTGTGAAGGGAGCAATGGAGTGAGGAGGGGTGAGGGAGGGAGGTACGGGAGGAGGTAGAAGGGGCATCTCCTTTTGCCCTCCCTCTAACATGAAATGCACTCTAAAATAAATGAATAAAACTTACCACAGTGTGGTTGCCTCATGTTTCATATCAGTTGAATACATCCCCAAGGAAAGGCAACAATCTTTCATATTTGTTTTGCTTCTCATGAACCATATCTCCTTTCACACAGGACACTTAGACCTATGAATTACCTCTTTCTTACTTGATTTCCACTCAGAGCTATCACACAACTCATTCCTGTTGGACATTTACACATTGTACATGTAAACCCTGATGCAAACAATTCATGGTTTTGAATCCACTTAATCATAAGCCAAACACCCTTTCTGGCACCACTTATTATGAGCCACATTTATTCTCACCATCATAACACAAGCCTTCAACGATTACAAATCATGTAGAGTTAGAAGAGCCAAAGAATTGTAACTGTTTGACAGAAACTTAACTAACTACCTTGACAGCTACCCAAACCTACACAGAGAATGAAAATAAAACTGCAATATTATCGCTAAGCAACTTTTGTTTCAATGGACTGAATAGTTTCTGAGGTTGCTTGCTGCTTCTATGATTTTTTGAGGTTCATGGCTCCCTACCACATGATTCTTGTGTATGCAGGATCGTAGGATTATGGCAGAAGCATTTGGTAACATGTCTTCAGTCGTTTGAGTGAGATTTTTATCTTGGATAACTTCATTCTGTCTGTGGTCTTTTTCTACTTTTATTTAATGAATTCCTATAATCTCAAGTGCCCAAGGTATCTTGGCTGCTTTTGCATAGGATCTTTTTAAATAGATTTGCTCCTTTTACGGGTTTTCTAACTAGAGATTCTGTAGATGTCATAGCTTCCCTTATTGCATCTCTTATAGATTCTTACAGAGGTTCCTTGTTAGACATGTTTCATTGTAAAATTACCTACTTACTTTCTCCTAATGTGTTGTGATATCCATCCTTAGTGCAACTTGGCCCATTGAAGTAATATTTTGATCATGAAAGCAGTCGGTTTTTACTATGGGGTTGTCTTTAAGCCACTTTCTAACAGCCTCCTTCTTACAGTTCTTGAGTAAATTTGCACACCATACTCTTGGACAACATTTTGAAGTTGAAAAGTTTTAAATTCCACTTATGTATGCTTTTCTTAGCAAAAGGAAGTCCAATACTTTGGTTGTCCTCATATTTTCTTTCTCTGAGATGTAGTCTGCTTTTCTTCCTTAAACATTCTTGGAAATCTAATGACATATGCCACAATATGACTGATTTCAGTAATTGTATTTTACTAGATAGTAATAACACTTCAACTCTGGCATCTTTTCATGGAGACATGTCTGCGGCCTTGCCCATCTTCATACTTTCATGTATTCTTCATACTGTGAGCAACTCTACCCATTATCCACCCCAGATGCCCTCACCCCTCTTTCACAGTTAGTGGGTTTGGGATGGGGCTTTGACTTAGAATGTGGATTGACAAATTACATCGCAAACAGTCAAGAGCCGAGAAGAAAATTATGACATCCAAAGACGTCCCAAAGAAAAAATATTGCCAAAGGGTCATGATTGTCATTGCAGTGAATATGTGTTATAAAATTCTTATGTGTGTAAAATATTGCTTTCAGTGCTGCTTGGGTATCATCTATACGGTGTACGTGGAGAGTGTTGAGGTTCCTTTGGAAACGCTGGTGGGCAACATCCTCGGCTGCATTCAAGTTCCACCTCCTGGAGGGCCACAAGTGCGCTTCAGCATTGGAGCTGGAGATCGGCAGGCCTTGCAACCACCGTTATCGCCCTCTCTTCCTGTGACTCACACATCAGTGCACCTGCTTTTTCAGCAGTTAGGTGAGTTTCATTTTAATTTGGAATGAAATATATTCTATGATTTTGTAAAACCATATTGTGTATGGTATTCTTTATATAAATATGTTGGACAAAATAATATGAATGCCATGCAATATAATACATCTTTTTTGCGTATTGGTGCCACTGCAGAGGTGTATACTCTGCAATACAGCTGCATTGCACAATAGACTTGCCTTGTTTTGAAGGTTATATTCCAGTGCATTAAAGGCTTTTTGGTGTGTAATGGTTAATACAAGCGATTGGTGAAATATGTGATCTCTCAGACTTTGAAAGAGCGCTAATTGTTGGTCTGCAGTTAACGGGAGCATCTGTGACGAAAAAAGCTGAATGTTTCATGAGCAACAGTGATCATGGTAGGTACAGAATACACAAAATGTGATAAAACATCATCAGCAAAGAGGAATATTTGGCTAAAGCCAAAGTTAATGGATGGAGACCGATGAACATTAAAAAGGATTGTGGCTGGACAGTGTAAAATTACTGTGGCAAAAGTGACTGCAGAACTCAACTCTCAATTGGGTAATAATGTTTCCACAAATAGTTTGGTGGGAGCTGCACAAAGCTAACATTCATGGAAGGGTTGCAATCGCCAAACCCATCATAATGGAAGCCAACGCAAAGCTGGAAGAATGTTGTATGGTCCGATGAATAATAGTTTACATTGTTTCTATCATCACTTAACGCTACTAATAATGGCTGGGTTTATCTATGGACCACCCAAAAACAACCTACGATCTGGACTGCATTCTTCCTATTGTGTAGCACAGGGAGGTTCCATTATGATTTGGGTGGCTATATTATGATACTCATCTGGTCCTACCACACTGGCCGAATTACTGTGAATGAATATATCAACATCAACAATGAAGTGCTTATTATGACTAGCATATTGTTGACAAAAACTGCCTTATTACAAGATGATAATGCACCCATACATACAGCATACATTTTCAGGCATATTTTGTGGAGCATCAGAATATCATTAAAACAGTTCTTCCCTGGCCAGCACAGTCCCCAGACCTCAACATCATTCAGCAGTTATGGTGAGTTTTAGAGCAGAGAATGAGAGCAGATTTCCGGCTCCATTATCGTTAAAGCAATTGGATGTTATGGTACAAGAAAGGGAGAAAATTCCTTTGGAAACCACTTAGACTACAAATCTGTTCCATGATGATTTAAAGCTGCTTTAAAAGCAGGTGGTATCCCCATATTTTATTAACAAATATTTTGTATATGTCAGGTGTTCATACTATTTTGTCCAATCCTGTAATCCTTAAAACTCAACAGATGAAAATGGTATACATTTTAATCACCATTTCAGTACTTATTATTATCTCTTATATCAAATATGTAGATGTGCGGGTATTGTATTGCTGCAAACAATTGATGTTGACATTTAGATGGAAATGATTGTCTCTTGATCTCTCTGATACCGGATCTATCTCTTGTACCCCGTCCAGCACTCTTTGTGCCATAGTTCGTCCCTCCCTCCACCGTCCATCTACTTCGACCTTCTGCCCGTATATTCCTCCCTCAGCCTTCCCTCTGTTCTGACTCCCTCCTTCGACCCACCCGTCTCTCCCTTCCTCTGTCCGTCCCTCCCCCCTCCCTCCCCCTCCCTCCCTCCCTCCCCCTCCCTCCCTCCCTCCCTCCCTCCTCCCTCCCCCCTCCCCCGACAGTCCCACCCTCCCACCTTCCCTCCCTCCCTCCCTTCCCTCCGCCTCCGTCCCTCCCTCCCTCTTCCGTCCGTCCGTCCGTCCCTCCCTCCCCTCCCTCCCTCCCTCCCTCCTCCCTCTTCCGTCCGTCCCTCTCCCTCCCCTTCCGTCCGTCCCTCTCCCTCCCTCCCTCTTCCGTCCGTCCCTCCCTCCCTCTTCCGTCCGTCCCTCCCTCTTCCGTCCACTCCCCTCCCTCCCTCCCTCTCCCTCTTCCGTCCCTCCCTCCCTCCCTTCCTCCTCTGTCCTCCCTCCTTTCCCCCGTCCGTCCGTCCTTCCCTCCCTCCCTCCCTCCTTCCCCCGTCCGTCCCTCCCTCCCTCCCCTCCCTCCCTCCCCTCCCCTCCCTTCCCCCTTCCTCCGTCCGTCCGTCCCTCCCTCCCTCTTCCGTCCCTCCCTCCCTCTTCCGTCCCTCCCTCTTCCGTCCCTCCCTCCCTCTTCCGTCCCTCCCTCCCTCTTCCGTCCCCCCTCCCTCTTCCGTCCTCCCTCCTCTTCCGTCCCTCCCTCCCTCTTCCGTCCCTCCTCCTTCCCCCGTCCGTCCGTCCCTCCCTCCCCGTCCGTCCTCCCTCCCTCCTTCCCCGTCCGTCCGTCCGTCCCTCCCTCCCTCCCTCCTTCCTCCGTCCGTCCGTCCCTCCCCTCCCTCCCTCCCTCCCTTCCTCTCTCTGTCCGTCCCTCCTTCTTCCTCTGTCTGTCCGTCCCTCCCTTCCTCTGTCCGTCCCTCCTTCCTCCTCTGTCCGTCCGTCCCTCCCTCCCTTCCTCCTCTGTCCGTCCCTCCCTCCCTCCCTTCCTCCTCTGTCCGTCCCTCCCTCCTCCTCCCTTCCTCCTCTGTCCGTCCCTCCCTCCCTTCCTCCTCTGTCCCTCCCTCCCTTCCTCCTCCGTCCGTCCCTCCCTTCCTCCTCCGTCCGTCCCTCCCTCTCTTCCTCCGTCCGTCCCTCCTTCGTCCGTCCCGCTCTCCGCCCGTCCGTCCGTCCGTCCCTATTCCGTCCGACAATCCCTTCCTCCTCCGTCCCTCCCATCCTCCTCCTTCCCTCCCACCCACCTCTGTCCGTCCCTCCCTCCCTCTCCCACTGTCCTTCCGTCCGTCCCTCCGTCCGTGTCTGCCTCTACCCTTGCCGTTGTCCGTCCCATGCCTCTGCCCAGCTTTCGGCTGAACGGTTTAGCCGCTAGCTTTGTCCACACAACCCGTCGATGTGGGTCGGTCCATCTCCTGACTGTGTGCGTGCGTGTGTTTTTGCCGAGGGTAGAGGAAAATCTTCCAAAGGCATTGGGGAGCCCGCTGTGTGTGAAATTCACCCACTAAAACCCCCTCCCATTCCTCCGATTCCTTTCCTGCGGAACCACTGTCAGGCATTGCATCACGGGAAGGATAGATCGGCTTATCGCTCTATACCAACTCATGTCACTGGATACTCCTTCGCAATCGTTCTTCTTCTTCCTCCTCTAATCATTCCAAGCTTCTTGAGAACTTTTGTGGAATTGGTGGCTACTGCACTCCAGTTTTCTTGCGACACCAGCATCCTAGCGACGACGGTGTCAGGAGTCTATCTGCAGGAGGCAGTGGAGTTCTTCTCGAAAGAGATGACCGAGAGGAAGGAGAGTCAACGAAGCGTGAACAGTGAAAGAACACGTGCACCGCATCTTCAACCAATGAATCACATGCTGGGCATGAGGTGTCATCATTCAATCGGAAGCGGAGTTGGTATGCACGATACCACCCATGTCCCGTTAAGAACTATGTCAAGTAATGATCCACATGTCCGTGTTTCCTTTGGATCCACTTTGTTACGTCAAGGATAAGACAAAATGTCCATCTACTAGTGAATGATAGAACCCATCGCAGTTGCCAGTGGGCCATTGTCACCTCTCTCTTCCTTCATGATGACGCTCCAATTTGTAGCTCCTCCACGCTTACGTCTGTCGAGCCTGGCCCTTGTTTTGTCATGAGATCAATTGGGGGCATGTCGACTATCACTATCAAAGTCATCTGCCCAAATGGGGTCTGCATAGAGCAGCAGAGAGGTAACAGCGTTAGACAGTAGGTTCCGGGTACTTTGCCTTAGACCTCCAACGTTAGGCTTAATTCGTGGATGGCGGATGCCATGAGAAACGAATGCTGCGAAGGCCTTGATTGAAGCGCAGTCTCGCGTCAATCTAGTCTCCTCGTCAATCTGGAATCTTAAGACAGCTGGGAGGCGATTTACTACCCCTTACATTGGAAGTAATACCTTCGTTCACTTTTCTACCTGTCTGTATGTCCGACCGTCCGACCTGTCTGTCCGTCCGTGTCTCTGTCTGTCCGTCCGTGTCTCTGTCTGTCCGTCCGTGTCTCTGTCTGTCCGTCCGTGTCTCTGTCTGTCCGTCCGTGTCTCTGTCTGTCCGCCCGTGTCTGTCCGTCCGTGTCTTTGTCTGTCCGTCCGTCCGTCCGTCCGTCCGTGAGCCTTTTGTTCGTCTGTCTGTCTGTCTGTCTGTTCGTCTTCGTTCGTTCGTCTGCCCGTCTGTCTGTCTGTCTGTCTGCTGTCTGCCTGTCTGTCTGTGGCTTTGTTCGTCTGTCTGTGTCTTTGTGTCTGTCTGTGTTCTGTTCGTCTGTCTGTCCGTCCGTCCGTGTCTTTGTCTGTCCGTCCGTGTCTTTGTCTGTCCGTCCGTGTCTTTGTCCGTCCGTCCGTGTCTTTGTCTGTCTGTCCGTCTCTGTCTGTCTGTCCGTCCATCTGTCTGTCTGTCCGTCCATCTGTCTGTCTGTCCGTCCATCTGTCTGTCTGTCCGTCCATCTGTCTGTCTGTCCGTCCATCTGTCTGTCCGTCCGTCCATCTGTCTGTCTGTCCGTCCATCTGTCTGTCCGTCCGTCCGTGTCTGTCCGTCTCGTCCGTCTGCCGACTGTCCGTCCGTCCGTCCGTCCGTCCGTCCGTCCGTCCGTCCGTCCGTCCGTCCGTCCGTCCGTCCGTCCGTCCGTCCGTCCGTCTGTCTGTCTGTTTATTTATAACAATCGTCAATCGTAGTTAGAGGGCTGCCTGTCAACCGCGGGATGGCGGCGTGGCGCACGATCGGACGGCAGGACCGCCATCCCGCGGTTGACAGGCAGCCCTCTAGCTACGATTGACGATTGTTATAAATAAACAGAAACATTCCGAACCCTGATGAAGATCACGACATGTTGATCGAAACGTCGGAACCACAAAAATTAACGCGGCGTCACCCGGACAGCCAAGATTGTATTGTAGTTTAGAAGTTTATTTTTTGCAATTTTCGAAAAATCGAGCGATATCCGAAAATACAACTAACACCATATTTTTTACCGCACTTTATTTCATATTTTGAGAAATTTTAAAGAATAAAATTTGGCCGTTTTGGAGAAAAAAGTTTAAAAATTGCATAAATTTCGGTCAAAATTGCAAGAAAACGAATCACATTTTTGAAAAGTCGAACGTGACCTTATTTCAAGATTTGTCTTGGAGTAACAAATTTCATTTAGGAAGAAAATGTTATATATTCAATTCAATATTATAGTTGTAGGAGGACACCGGAAAAATTTTGAATTTTTGTAATTTTCAAAAAATCAAGGATTATGACGAAAGTGAAACCTGCAGACATTTTTTTTGAAATGCCTGAGGAGCTTCATGTAAAGTACGCCCCTAAATTTTAATGTCAGTTTCGAATTCCTAGAGTCGCGACGTCAGCCAGAACGATTGGGGAATATCAATTGCGGAGAAATTCGGCCGAACGGTTTATGCGGTAGTGTTGTGGACGGACGGACCGACAGACAGATTGATTTTTGACCGTCAAACTATTTTGAACGCACAAATCACGGATTCTGGCTACACCACGTCTTAGATGATTTATATGTAACAATTGGATTTATCCACTTTTCCGTTATGTAAGCCCGGCAATAAGAGTTTTTGCGAGGAAAATTCGCAGATTTTCGGGGCATGATTACAATACTTTCTTATCTTAGGTTAGTGAGAGAAAGTGAAAACACTTTTTCGGTATCAGGGGATGTGTGTTTACCAAAACGTGTATTTCTGTTGAAATCTCGAAATCAATTTTCCGCAGCGTTACATTACTTTCTCTCTACCGCGTTCATTACTTCGTATATACGTACGTATATGAGAAAGACATAATAAATTATTTTATGTACTATATCAGAGATTTTTGTGTTACTTTTGGTTTGAATTGAAATTTCAACAACAATAAATCTCTTGGAAACGTTTCTAGGTGTTTTCTTCGTTTCCCTTTGCATTGTTTTAATTTTAGATACCAATGTACAAGTAGAAATAATAAATGCAAGTTTGTGATTGAACATGCGAGTAAACTATAACATATTTGTGCTCTTGGAGTAGAATTATACTTTCAAAATTGAGTCACTGTTGTACTAACTGCACCCTACCAACTAGCTGCACTTGAACTCTACTTTCCAGATTATGTTCTCCACTTTTCATACCTGATGTATTTCTCTTTTGAGTGAAAATTATTGATCTAGTCGTCACCAAACCAAGTATTTTTCATTTGATTTATTAGAATCTACAGTTTTGTAAACTTAATTGCTGCTGCAGGGTATTTTGTATCGTTGTAAACATACTCAAAAGTTAATTTATAACTTGAAAGTGTTTTAAAATTGGTTACATGTTAGCTATTAGAAATCGAAAAGGACCTTGGTTTCAAAACTTTTCTTCCAATCCCTCGTCATAGTTAACACCCAATTGCACATGAACTATCAGGAAACATTAACGCCCAACTTACAAATTTACACTAAATAGAATGTTAATACATTGTTCAGTTGATATCATTGTTAAATTTTGTTTCAGGTATCAGAGATGTGCTGGTTCTGTTCTGCGCCATCATGACTGAACATAAAATTCTTTTTCATTCACGGTCGTACACACGTCTCACTGATGCATGCAGAGCTTTAACAGCTCTAATGTATCCGTTCCGCTACACTCACGTGTACATTCCACTGTTACCTGCTGGCCTGGTGGAAATCCTCTCTACACCAACACCTTTTATTATGGGTGTCCATTCATCCCTACGCAGTGAAGTGTCTGAACTGGTGAGTTAATACATATTTCAGTTAAAATTAACATTTCTGCAATTAAATGTGAAGCATATTCGAGAAGTAAGGGCTGTTTACTTGTATTTAAAGATAGGGTCAGAACAATGTTGAATGCATGTAGAGTCATTTACTGATTGTTCTCGAAGCCCAGTGCTAGATTTATAAAATTTTAAGTCTGGAACGTTCCTCAAATTACTTATTTTTAATAGTAAAAATTAGAAATCGTCTCCTCTATTATTTTAGTAGTTTAGTATTTTAGTAGTACCTTTTTCAGCTCTCACATGCAACCAATCTTTATAAATGAAGTGTCTAACGGAAGAGAATTTCACGGAGATGTGGCGAATTGCACTTTGACTTTTAAAAAATATGGAGGATTTGTTTAAAAAATGCATCTAAATATTCATGTCAAATGCAACCCGCAACACTCGGCCGGATTTTTTAATCTATATTGTTAAATAACTCCTAAACGAAGCACTTTAGGGCCTCAACAAATAAATATTTGAAACTGATTTTACTCCACCGGTGTAAATCCTATAGAATATACAATTGTATGAGAAATTAAAGTATTTACTTGATATTCTACACAATTGAATTACACGCGTGTACCTCTTGGCATGGTAATAACGTTAAATAAAAATAATTAGTATTGACAAGGGTGTATTGTATTGTTTTCAATTACAAGTAGACATATAGAACAAATGACAGAGGATAACAGGTTCTTGAAGAAATAGATATATTACAGGCTTAATACGGAAATGGAAAAATAGGGAAGAGAGTGGGGTTTAACATGTGAGGGTTCTCACGCAGGTACGCTTGTTTATTTTATAATGTAATAATACTTACGGAGTTACTGGAACGCCGTTCCATCATGTTCCGCCAGAAATCAAGCCCTTACTAGGCCTCTGAAGTTTTGTTTCGATTTAGTAATTGTTTGCCTGCTAGTGAATGCAGACTACACTGTCTGTGAAAATGGTTGCTCTCGCCAATTTCAAAGTGTGTGTTGTAATTAAATTTTTGTGTACAAAAGGATCATTAGCTTCTCAGATTCATCATCGTGAGTTGTGGCTAATATAGGACCTACGAAAACGAGTGAAGGAAAAGTTAGACTGTGGTATCAAGACTTCAAAAATGGCCGCACAAATGTGCACTATTAAGATAGGTGGGGCTGGCCCAGAGTCCAGTCTAAAGAAATTAGTGTAGTCGGTAGGTACTGAAAAGGGGGGTTACCTGGAAAAATCTCATAAAAACTTTCTCCTTGAGAAAGTTCTCCTATGTACCCTTCCTATGTTCCCTTCTCCTATGAACCCAGACACTAGTTAAAGTACCAAGTTTTCGACCTCCCTGGCCCTGTGACACCTGTGCTCGAAAAACCTGTATTTTTTCTGACTTGTTTTGTTTCTTTTCCTCTGTAGCTCTTTAACCTTGAATCGTATAGAAAAATGATTCAAATGAATTTTAAAAAGGATAGAATTTCCTACAACTTTTGTATAACACATTTTCTTCGAAGCCAACTAGCAAACTACAGATTTTTGAAAAAACGCTATTTTTTCAATTTTCAAAAATGTGTGCAAACATACACAGGTTTGTGCGAACCTATAATAAATTTAACAATTATTATATGTAATACTATCATTTACCTCTTTGTCAGTATAAACATGACCCCCTAATCGCACACATTGCAAAAAATAATAATATAATGGAAGGGAAGAATGTCATTTCCACAAAAATCCTACGCACTGTTTAGGCGCTAGTAGTGTTCATGGATGGACGGGAGGACGTTTTGCTTTCAATTGGTTTTTCAGCATCAAGGACCCATAAAACGGGGATTGTAGCTACACCACTTGTTAGAGGATATTTTTTCTTAATTTAGCAACTGGATTTAACCACTTTTTTGTTGTCAGGGTCCAGCAATGAATTATTTTGTGCTGAAAATCCCCCGTTTTTTCGAGCAACATTACATAATTTTCTCTATACTACTACTACTACGTATACGAGAAAGTAAAAAGCTGTAGATTGGTGTGTGGGGTGGATCGTGCCAGCCATCTGGTTACTGGGGTCTGCGTTGTGTTATTTCATTTGTAGGGTTATTGTACACTTAGTGAAAGTTTATACCAGTTTTGTTGAAATATTTTTTTAGCAAAATATTGAAAAAAAATCTTTAAATTTTCTGGGTCCTATTTAAGGGGGCAAGTTGTTCCAGCTGCCCTACCCCTTGGGGGTT
The DNA here is from genome assembly GCA_011170035.1 of Teleogryllus occipitalis. Taxonomy (NCBI): domain Eukaryota; kingdom Metazoa; phylum Arthropoda; class Insecta; order Orthoptera; family Gryllidae; genus Teleogryllus; species Teleogryllus occipitalis. The sequence continues at coordinate 114,214 of BLKR01000180.1, read as the reverse complement.
CCTGGTCATATATTGTCGTGATGTTTAGTGCTATAATATAACCTTCACCGAGGGAACAATGTTTTAAGTACTGTAAGAATTTACTAAAATGTTGGATTGTCTTGAAAAATAAAAGATATTCCAGGTTTCAAAATCCATAATAAAAAATTTCCTTTCAACAGAAATCACAAAGGTTGAAACAATTTACTGTTAACTGTGTTTGCCATGAAAGTTGAGATAGTAAATATCACAGTTATGCTGCTAGTCTGATAGTGAAGAAGTTATAAATCTACTGATTTTTCTAACAGGAGTAGCTTCTTATCAAGACTGACAACTTTTTAGAATAAGAGAAACTTCTCACTCATGAAAATCACTCAAATATGACTGAGAACCTAGGCTTTTCCCTTCATGCTTTTAGTTGGATATATATTCACCCATCGTAGACAATAGAGAGAAATATTCTGCAATGGAAACAGTGATTTATCTGAAATATTCTGTGTAATCAGTCAGAAACTACAACAGAACATATTGCTGAAGTAGATGAAATACTTTTTTTCGATTTGTACTGTAAAGTGATGATGAACGGGAGCACTGGACGATCTCCACTACCAGGTATTTTCAAAGACGATGATAAAACATAAGTTTCGTTTTACCATAAATCCACATGTGGTGCAGCCCAATTACATGGATGTCACACCTACAATCAAGTCAAGTTTGGGAAGACAAAATATTCCTTAGGATTTGTGCTGGTCATCTAGCACCACATGCCTAGTTAAAATATTATGAAATGCACCATAAGAACTCTCACTTCATATAATCAAATAGCATGTTGAGGCATATAGCTGCAGAAAATCTGGGCTGAAGTGTTAGTCTCTTGGCAACCGTAGTTCTGAGTACGCATGTGGCAATTCCCTTGAAACTTGACGAGGCTGGGTATAGCATTACATTTGTCATACAAAATTGCACCCAAGAGGAAGCTGTCAAAACCTTTTCTTATTATATTGAAGACAGTAATTAATTTAATGTTAATCTTGAAACAGAAACATTAGGAACGTTTCCTACAATGGACTTGAATTTTTGACAACGAAAGCATTAACCGACTAAATCTGGAATTAGAAAGAATCGCACCTTACCCACAAAGCACTACAAAGGCAATACACATATTCGCCATTTACTTACGTTTTATCCAGTGAAAATCCGGTATTTTCCGGGGGTTTATTTATCATAATCATTCTGTTAAACGTCCTTTCCTGTCTCGTCATCTATGCCTGGTCAGTGCGCATTACACGATGTGTGTATGGATTGTGGGTTGCATGATGATTTGTTTGTAAATGTCACTCTTTTCCCATCCACCCCTCAAGGGGTGTCTTACCCCGATGTATTTGTTTTCCCCATAGTAATTGCCCTGTAATAAATTATACAAGTTTTGTTGAAATGACCTGGTTCTCACATTGAAAAGTTAATCTGGAACATGAATACATACGTGTGTGTGTATGTATGTATACATATAAATAAACACATTTTTGGCAATGGGTGTATTTATGAGTCAATGTTTACACCAGCGATAAGTGATAGTATTACATATAATTAGTTGAATGTGACGTCGCCGACGCTGCAAACTATTTTAAATGTATTATCATGTGTTGGAAGTTTCTTTCATGCCGAGCTGTGTTCAAATATCTTACTGTGTGTGGCATTGGGCTTAACAATGAATTGTAGTAGCTGTTAATGTTTTACTTCCGTTCAAAAATTTCCGACACCTAAAGGCCGCATATATTACTTCCATACGGGATATAAACCGGTAATATTGCAATTTCAAAATTATAATAGCCGTAAAAAATACTTGCAGGTATGAATAATGCGAGTAGTTAGAATTTAGCAAAGCCACATTTTTACGTTTTGTTTTCTAATATAAACATAAATGAACACCTGCAAGCTGTTTTGCGTTATTCCATATTCCTATTATAAGATCATTCTCAATTAGTTCGGAAAATTCTGACCCAAAAGCTTCTACAACTACATTGGATTCCCCTGAATTGCTTAACACATCCTTATTTTTGCCTCCTAATTTTTTAAGATTTTAAAACTCCATAAACTTAGTCTGCTTTGTGTCCTGAAGGCGAATATGTATTAGCATTAAAAGGTTACTATTTTATATGTTTATGTGAATAAGGAGAATAAGTGAACGTGAATAAGTTTTAAGCGCATTAAATTGAAAATCGATCATTGCCCCGTCGAGGTGGGTTGGTTCACGTCCTAACGGGGGGATGCAGGGAAGGCTCTCAAGTGTTCCTTTCTCCATTTTTCTACTTCTCGCTTCTCATTTCAGGTCACCCGTATTCTTTTTCACTCTTTTATCTTCCTCGCTGGCCTTCTCTGTATGCTGAACGCACACCCATGTGTTCGTCGTACATGGCGACCCGTATCGAAGGGAATGGGTGATCTGAGAGTTGAGGGGTCTGTGTATGCGTTCCCGACCGTCACTTTGACGCTGGTTTCTTGTGAGTAGACCCGTTCTCGCCTTATTCGGTGTGCGAACACCGGGGACCCCTGGTGACTGAGGGGAGGACTCTGCACCCGGTACACTTCCTTTGGCCTCGGACTCTTCTGGACGGGCAGTCGGGAGCTAACCCACTCCCGATCAGCTGGCTCGGACTAGGTTTTGTACTCAACTCCATGGCGGTGCAGCGCTGTGTCTTCCCCCTACTATATCTCCATGTCAGCCTTGGCACCTCTGTGTGGTATCACCACTTGTTGGACTCCATGGGTGGAGAGCACGGAGATGATTTGCCATCCATCGTATGGATACTCAACCACCACCCCTGCCCTCTTCCGCAAGGAAGAGGCGATGTTATGAAAACACTTTTGATTTGAATAGCTTTTTCGGTAGAGAAGAGGATAAACCGAAGAAACCACGGTTTCTTCTTGACGTGCGTTGAAGAAGAAAACACATTGAAGACTGTGAGCGCGGTCCGTCTTGCGCGAGAAATCGAAGACTTTCGGGAAGCTCCAAGCGGTCGTGCGACAAAGGAATGGTACCATTCTCTTTGAAGCGCACACCAACGAGCAGATCGAGAACTTAGATAAAACCAAGCAGATTACCGGCTGCCAGGTGGAAGTGACCTCTCACCCTACCCTTAACCTCTGTAAGGGAATGGTCAACCACGATGATATCGCGTCTGAAACCGAAGAGGAGCTTATATCTTTCAAGAGTCAGGGCGTAACGGAGGTGTTTAGGATCAGGATAAAGGAAAATGAGAGATCCCCACTCCTACCTTGATCCTGACTCAATCTTCCTTCTCTCCCAAAGAGGTTTGTTGGGGTTGTGATTTTTATAATCTCCACGTGCTGCAGCATGTGCCAAACCCTGCGCTGCTTCAAGTGTCAAAGGTTTGGCCATACTCGACAACGATGAATGACCGAGGGCCCTGTTTGCGCAAAGTGTGGGAAACCCACGCACGATATGGATCTCTATACATCTCCACATCACTGTGTTAACTGTGAAGGAGACCATGCGGCCAATTCCAACGGGAGCCGTACCTATCTGAGGGAGAGGGAGATCCAAAAGATCAGAGTGACGGAGAAAGTGGCCCTTCCTGAGGCCAAACGTCGGTTTCAAGCGAGGAAACATGTTGATCTTTCTCAATCCTTTTCCAGCGTTCTGAAAGCTAAAACTCCGTAGGTAGCAGCGAGCTGCCCCCAAGTCGTGAACTTCTCATGTCAGGTGTCCCCAGTGGACCTCCCTGTGGATACCTCACCCCTTCAACGTGGAAGAGTGATCATCCCAAACAAATTCAAGAAAATTGACAAAAAGCTCAGCCATCGCACTCGACAAACTCATTATCTAGGCCTCTTTCAATGAGAGTTGATATCAGTCGGACAAACTCGCCCTGAGCGAGCATCTAACCCCCCGGGCAATGTCCTTGTCTCTGCTTCGGAGGAAACTCGCGCATTCGGTTCTCAACGACGGAGGAAAAAGACAATACTTGATTCCACCATGGTCCTCATGTCATGGAACACTAATGGTTTCTCCTCGTGACGGGACGATCTAAAACTGTTGTCCCGTTACAATCCCCTGATGATCTGTCTATAATAAACGCACCTTCTCGCCCCTTGTCTCTTCGCGTTTTTCCCCTCATAGGTTCAATATGGATGACTGTCTCCGTGCTCATGGCGGAGTAGCTTCACTGGTTCATGATTCGCTGCTGCCTGCAGAGGTACTTCGTCAGACCGACTTTCAAGCAGTGTGTGTGTGTGTGTGTGTGTGTGTGTGTGTGTGTGTGTGTGTGTGTGTGTGTGTGTGCAGGTGCACCTCCCATCCCTCACACTCACTGTATTAACATTTACATCTCTTCAGGGCTGAGTGTATCAGCTGATGAACTTCTGGCCTTGATAAACCAACTGCCCTCTCTGTTCTTGATAGTCGGAGTGGAAACGCCCACAGTCCTCTCTGGGACTCTTCCCGCACTTGTCGCAGAGGCACGTATTAGAATCGGTAATAGACACCGCGAACGTGGTTATTCTGAATGCCGGTGAAAGACTCATTTTGCAGTCGCCACAAACTTGAGCACGTGTATCGATCTTGCTCTCTGCAGCCCTTCTCTTGCAACCGTTCTGTAATGGTCCATTATAGACGGCCTATACGGACGAGATCATTACCCCTCTATCGTCCACATTGATGGACTTGCTCGTGGGTTGGCGCGGCCCCTTCAATGGTGTGTCCAACGTACTGACTGGCTAATATTCCAAGCGAACGTCAATCTATCGGAGGGCGAGTTTGTCAGCGTGGAGGAAATGGCAGCACATTTTAACAGTGCTGTACTTCAAGCTGCGGACATTGGAATTCCCAAGTCGACCGGTAAATCGCGACATCCCTCCGTCCCGTGGTGGAACTTGGATTGCTCAAGGGCTGTCGGTCGCTCGTAAGAAAGCGTTGGTGCGTCTAAAACACTATCCAACCGGGGATAACGTAATTGACTACAAGAGGTGCAGAGCGAAGGCGAGGAGAACCATTTTAGACAGTAAAAATGCATCATGGGAAGCATACATCTCCTCATCTGGTATGGAGGAACGTACGCCAAATTGAAAAATATCCTTCCGCGAACTCCGTGCCATGTCTTAAAAATGATCAAATTACAGCTCGAGACGCCATTGTAGAGGAACTAACCACTCACTTTGAAAATATGTTGAGCTCGGCAAACTATATTCCAAACTTTCTTTTGTTTAAAGAAAGAATGGAAAACCGCGCTTTGGATTTTCCGAGCAGAGTATTTGAAGATTATAAAACACCTTTCTCCATGTATGAAATGCTTTCAGCTCTTGATGCTTCCGAAAAGAACCACACCATGTCCAGACGAAATATACTGCTGCAATATCTTCCCGAAACGGCCATACAATTTTTCCTCCGGCTCTATAACTGTATCTGGGAAGCGCACATCATCCCTATTTTATGGCAAGAAGTCATCATTGCTCCAGTTCCCAAAGAAGGGAAAGATCGATCATTGTCATGAAGGTATCAACCTATTTCTATTGCAAGCTGTGTATGCAAAGTGCTGAAACACATGGTGAATCAATGTTTTGTCTGGACCTTGGAGTATAAAAATCTCTTGACGCCAGTCCAAAGCGGGTTTAGGTGAAACCAGCCAACTTTGAGCTACCTCGTTGCATTGGCAACAGCTGTCTCTGCATTGTTCGTCTTGAGACATCTTATGGCCATATTATTTGATACAGTTGGCAGCCGACGAAGACGTGATCTCGGCAACTCTACGGGAGGTGCTCAGGGATGACGATTCCGCGCTCTCAAAGCTTTTGTTTTTTGAGAGAAAGCGGAATATATAATTTTATTTGACAGATAACGGCAATAATGTTTGTGTGTTTCCTGGACCCTTTACAGTGAGATTTACGTTTTTGAACTCTTTGTCTTATCTACGTGTATATTTTATGCGAAATTATGGCATTCTTTTTAGAAGATGTGCTTTTATATTAGCGGGTAAGTTGCATATACAACATTTTTTACTTTAATTTATTTATTATATTTTAATCTTTATTTATTTAAGAAATTCTTTGACACGGGCGCCAATGACCTTAGTAGTTGAAGCGACCTCGAAACCTAAGCAATCAATCAATCGATCTTTGCACTCTTAAGAAATGCATTCTCTAGTATTACACTTACATATCTGGTTTTCTTATTTACTTCATATTCATCAAATACAATGTTCCAAGTCAAAATGCAAATTTATTATGAAAAAAAACATGAAATACTTCACAAGAAATTCTACCGCGCGATTTTCATTTCATATTGCTGGTTTGTATACAATCAGGGTGCCAACTTCACACAAGAAAATTATGGTGCCTTGGACTGAAAATAACCACGAGGTACTGGGGTTTAATCAGTGCTACCTACATAGATTTATTTACTTGGTATTGGCTTAATTCTCCATCTACCTACTAAGATCGCGGCGCTAAAACATGGAAAAGCACGTTTTTGGAAATTTCTTTGAATCTTTGGGCCGTATCCGAAAACAAATTATCAGTTCCCCATCGGGAAATCGAGACGTGTCGAATGACACCTCATATGTTCCGATGAGTGCACGGGAAGTGGTCTAGCCGTGAGGGACGGAACAGCACGTCCGAATATTCGACCATTCGCACACTCGGAACTTACTCAAATATTGTATAGGGATAACTATCGTATTTATTATAAGTTGATTATAATCTCACAAACGTGAATGTTTTCTCACATTTTTGAGAATTGAAAAAATAGCGTTTTTTTCACATCTGTGGCTTGTTTGGTCATTGGTTTCGAAAAAATGTTTTAAACAAAAGTTGTAGGAAATTGTATCCTTTTTAACATTTATTTGAATCATTTTTCTATATGACTTAAGGTTAAGGAACTATAACGAAAAAGAGGAAACAAGCCAGAAAAAATTCCGGGTTTTCGGGCATCCCGGAGTTAGCATAGGGTCTGGGAGGTCGAAAACGTGGAGTTTTAACTAGTGCCTGGGTACATACAACATACTCAAAGAAAAAGTTCAATTCAACGAAGAACTTCGATGTCTTCGACGATAAGCGATTAGTGCGCTGGCCGATAAAGTTCGTCATGTTGGTTGCAGTGCTATTTACACGATTGTTTCAGAAAAGCTTGGTTATCACAAATTGAGTGAACGGTGGGTACCAAAAACACATACCGATCAACACAAAGAGTAAATAATGTTAAGTAGACGAACGGTTTTGAACCGCTATCTACAAGACGGATATGGTTTTGCCCCCGCATTCTGTGGAATGAGACTTAGATGTCGTAAACCAACGGAGAAAAAATAAGTCAACGCCATTCAACTTCATTAATGCCGGAGGGAAAAATTCCAGCCATCTCCTCACTCGAGTCTGAAAGCAAAAAGGCCCGCTCGTGGCACATAGCGAAGTCACTAGTTTTTCACCACTGAGGTCCGGATTCGATTTCCGTCGAATCTCTTGTGAAATTTATTTCAACAAAACGAGTTTGGCTGCTTCACAAGGGCTAGTCCAACCCTTTTGTATTTACCTAAACCCCACCCTTATCCTTATACCTTCGCAATTCTGGCCGCTGGGTAGTGACGCAGGAGCGCGTAGCTGGAGGCGCGTACGCGGAGATGCTACCTGGCGGTCGTCTTGACAACTGACTGCGACGTGACATGACATATTAGTAATGGAGGATTACTCCCCAATAGCGCACTTTCATGGAGTATTACTCCCCAGCGCAAAGCGCTCAACGCCCCTTACGGGGCTTGGAGACGCGTTGCGTCAAGTTGTAGACGCAACAAATTAAAAAAAATATTTTGGTTGCAGTTTTCTTGCACATAAAGTGCGCACCTTTGCTTGATTTCATGGAACGTGGGACAACAATTACAGCTGATTTGTACTGCGAAACGCACACTTAACTAAGGCCGATCTGAAATCAATGGCACGGGAAGCTGTCGTTCCGAGTGGTCCTTTTTCATGACAATGCGCGTTCCCGCACACCGCATCCAAAGAGAGAATTCGAAATTCTGGGTGGGAATTTTATCAATCATCTCAGAGTCCCGACCTTCCGTCCAGCGACTGTTTTCTTTTTCTTGCATTGAAACTGGCTGGTTGACAACGCTTGGAGGTCGACGAGGAACTCACGACCACCGTTGTCAACGGGTTCAATTCCCAATCGACGAACATCTATGGAGAGGATTTAAAAAGGGTAGTTCGAAAAGTGCTTGGGAGTGAACGGCGACTCTGTAGAAACACGAAGTATGTTGGTAGGAACCTAAAAGCCGTCAATTATTTTAGACCAAAACTTTGTTTAATGACAAAATGTCCTTTACTTTTCAAATAGGCTTTGTACGTGAATGCAAAGTAAAAAGTATTGGCCAAGCGAGAGGACTTGATTTCTTTTTGTTATATTAATTGCAACAACATAAGTTTGTTTTTGAAATTTGTTGTTCATTCGTAAATCCTTCAAGCAATTATAATTCAAATTCTGTGCACATTAATTAAGAAATTTCAGTACTTAAGCTATCTCACAGGAATTGTTTATAACAAGTGTTTACAGAGAATTCTCAGTACAATGCAGTTTTGTTAAACAATGAGAATTATAAATAACATAATTATGATATCAGAGTTGAGTTTTATATATCTGTTAAAGTATTAAAAATGGTATGTTTGCTTATTTTTTAGATGGATGTAATAACAGCTGACCTCGATGGAGGCTCCATCTGTGTGCCAGATGGAGTGTCCTTGCCGCTGTTGCCAGAGCCATTGCTCAGCCACACTCAAGAGGCTTTGATGTTAGTTCTGCAGCCGGAGCTGAGCAGTGCTGACCACGCATTTCCTCCAGCCACGCATAGATCGGTGCAACCAGCATTACTTGACAAAGAGATACGGGCTATATTCATGCGCATGTTTGCGCAGCTTCTACAGGGTTACCGCTCTTGTCTCACCATTATTCGTATTCATCCTCGCCCTGTCATTACATTTCATAAAGTAAGTTCCTACTTTAGTATTAGAAAAATAAATTAAAATATTAAAAAGGAACTGGAGATTGGAATTTGATGTCATAACCTTGGAAATAAGAATGTTGAATTCAGCGATGCCCTCTAGTCTTCAAATTTGTGAATATACTTTCAAGGATGTCTAATAAACAGTTTCCTTGTGTCATTAACTATTCAGACTTTTTAGGTACCAAGGTAGTTTTACCTCTTTCTCGTATACGCAATATAGGGAAAGTAATGTAATGCTGCGAAAAATCTACTTAGATCTTTTGACAGATCAAGTTTGCTGTGTTTGATATACCGACAGAGAGTGTATGTGAACCTTTTTCTTTGTTTCAACTGAACTACAGTATCGTCTTTATGTTTTCACATAATGTACAGCAATTAATAAAACCGTGATGACACAACTAAAGCTCAGTAAATGTGCCCAAGAATCAGGGTGCATTCAAAAACATCGAACCTCTTCATTCAAGTTCATACTGAGAGTTGAATTGGCGTGTTTTGCCAGACATGCCGGCAAACCGCCGAACAGACGAGATTCTCCGAACGCAGCGATGAGTTGGAGCGCTTGTCACCGTGCAAAAGTGTACGAGCCCTGTGGGCCTGTTGAACCACCTAGAGCAGATGGCAAGCTCTCAGTAGTACAACCACCTGGTGCTCAGAAGGGCCGGATTCGAGACAATTCCGGAAGGTTTTTTTTCTCAACAGTTCTGTATGTTTTTGGGTGTGCTGAATTCGAATTTAATGTTTGCCACCTCGAAAAATCTCGGCTTCAAAGAGAAAATTTCAAAAAAACTCTAACAAGTTTACACTTTTTCAGTTTTTTTGCTTATCACCAAAATTATGGACTGGACTACAATTTGACAACGCGCTACTAATATTAGCGATTCTTTTGCGATTTTCTTGTGTTATCACTAAAGACCGGATTTTCATGCAGTAAAACTTTACACACAGTAAAACCACCAAAAGGTGCAATAAAAATATCAAAACTTTGCAAAATGGTATTATGTAGCCCGAAAACTCCAGTTATCAACTTATTTTACAATATGGATGTGAAATTAAAGATGAATGAAATATTATTCTTTCAGTGTTTTAGTTATAATTAAGTTTGTACATTTTGTTTAAACAAATCATATTTGCTATTTTAAATATTCACACCCAAAATTAAATTAGCACAAAAATACGAAAAGTAAGTTATAGAAGAAATGTTTGTAATTGTTTTCATTACAATTTACAATTTTGTGCATTTCCAAATTAGTTTCTGAGAAATTACTACATCTTCTAACATCTAATATACTTTTCAGACAGGAAAAACTTCATTCTACATTTACACTTGTCTCTTTGTCGAGCCCCACTCTGAAGTATATGTCCTTGCAGTTAAAAGCTGCCAAAACTGCGTTCATTCTCTCTTGTATCTCGCAGGGCAACATCTGTTACCAAGAAATTCAATGATTTTTGAAAAGCAATGCACCTTGTCACTAAGCTTTGTGCCCACACGTAAGGTCAAATGTGACTCATGAATGCAAGCCGTGTTGGGAAGTTCAGCGAAGACTGACAAAACGGATATATCATCTGATTGGGAAGATGGACCCTGCACATAGCGTTGGCTGAGCAGCCGCAACCAAGGGCCACGGACTGAGTGGCAACACCACATATCCCTAACTTCCAACTGCAGTCTTTCAAAAATTTTAATTAGACAGTAGGCACCATGAAAGGTGTAGACACTCAGTTCATAGTACAACAGAACGCAGAATTTACATATATTAAGCAGCATTCGGGTTTCACAGGCCACCTGAATGCACTGCCATGTTAAGTAATAAAAATATAGTTTTTTCTAAAATTAATAATGTTTTCTTATAGGAAACCTATATAATAAGTAAAATAAAACAAGTTGATCGTATAAGAATTATATTTTATGCAATAAAACTATTAAATTTGACCAGTAAAATCCTAAAATATGCAATTTTCTGCCAGGATTATCCAAAACGTCGATTTTGGTGCAGTAACCCTCAAAACGTGCAATTTTTGCAAATGTGCAACAAGAACTGAAATGATGTCCATTTCATGATACAGATTTTTGTCAAGGCTTCATTCAGTTTCAAGTTAACAAAGAAAAGATCCAGTTACATGGGAATTCGGTCTTTGATGCTGACTATTTCTCGGCTGTTTCACAACTAGTATTGTTTAAATATGCTTATATATTGATAAATTATATTTTTAATGAGGTTAGTAACAACAAGGGAGAAAAAAAGAAACAAAACAACTAAACAAACAAGCAAACAAATAAAAATCAAATTGTGAAGTAGCTTGAATGATCTTGTAGATATAGATAATAGGTAGACAGAAATTGTTCTTGAGTTCAAGGACAATAATGTCAGGCACCAACATCTTACAATAGTTATCGAGTTCATCCTTTTCCAACCAAGTACAAATTCACTGTAGAAAGGTCCTACTCTTTAAATTTCATAACCATTGTGTAGTCCTAAGCGTATTTCAGGAAAAGCACAGGAAAGTCGGTAAGTCCTTTCGTAAAAAATCTTGTCAGCATACATTAAGGAAATTTCTATCTTCAGAAATGTAATTGTGCTTCCAAAAAATTAAACTTCTACAGTTTTTGAAATTTCAGAGATTTTACTGAAAATAGGACCAATGTCATTTTTATGAGTAGTTTGCTCTATTCAGATTCAAATAATTCAAAGAAAAAATTAAGTTTTTTTTGGAATATTTAAGAAATGTCCAAGGGCTTAAATGTGCCACTAAAAATTAAAAGCTGAGTCTCATATTGGGAGGAGGAAAAGTGGATAGATTGTTTGGGGAATAGAGTTTATTGTGAGTTGTGTGAATGGTTTTGGCCACAATGGCATCTACAAGATCAGAAGATGATGTTGTACAGATCAAAATAATTTTAGAAAAAGAGTGGACCAAACATTACAAAAATCTATGGCATGATCCAACCAAATGAGACATCCATGAGAAAATAGATTCTCCTGGAGTGGTTTCTATTGAAATGTAGGAACTTTAATGTTCACTGAAGAGAACTAAAAATTGAATGTCACCTGGATTAGATAATGTAAACTCAGAACCATTCAAGTTTTGAGGCATCTTCCTACAGTTATGCTCGCTACATCTATTCAGTATGTGCTGGTTTAATTATGAGGTGCCAAACGAATGGAAATCAGTAAAATCTATCTCTCTATTTAAAAAACAAGGGAGGGGGGGGAATCTAGAAGTATGAATCTGTTGTGCTGCTTATAAAATATGTAGCAAAGTTATTATTGAAAGGCTTTGAATTAGTTTCTCAGAAAGCATACTCCTCAAAGAACAAACTGCTTTCTCGTAGGACAAACCTGTATTGAAGATGTTTTTAGCTTGACACAGATAATACCAAAAATATAATATAACTTAGTGATACACCCAGCTTTCATTGATTAACAAAAGGCATTCAATCCCATCCACAGGGACAAACTTTGGATTCAATGGAAAAAAAGATATTCAATTCATTTAATCAGAACTACACAGACTGTATAAGACATCAAAATTATGATTGATATTGGCACTGAAACAAAATCAATAGAAGATATCACAAAGAAATAAGGAGTGAGGCAAGGATTCATGTTATCATCTGCTTTATTCAGAATATACACAGACAACTTAATTGTCCATGAAAAATGTCACCGTGAAAATGTCGAACAGGTATCACATAGGTATCTTATTTGAGAGATTTTGCAAGATTACATATGAGGAAGAAGAAAAAGAAGGAGGAGTCCCCCCCCCCCACACACACACACACTTGCAAGGAATATATGGCACTATAAGATGATCACTCAAAGGGAAACTAGAAAAGAATCAAATAAAATTTTATAAAGGTACGGCCATTATACAGTTTAGAAATGTGGGCACCGGAAGTAAAGGATTACAGACAAAACATCAGAAATGACATTTCTCTAATCAGTAAAGAGTTGCTCACTATTAGATTACATTAGGAATGACAATATAAACCATGAATTCTGGATGCAAACAATAACAGAAATTGCAGTTGATTACCAAAGGAGGAGGAACATGTATATGGCGCCAGGAAGAACTTCCAAGAAGATCCTGAATTACAGTTCTTGATAATATGGTGACATGCACAGATGGACAGACAGGCAGTGAGTTGGGGAGGAGGGGGGAAACCCTATTTCAGTCACAGGGCCACAGGGCACATTTATGTTTTTGTCAAAATTTTACTTTGATTTTTTGTGGCAACACAATACTTTCTGTATACTTCATATACAAAAGATAATTGTATGTAATGATTGATTAATTGTTCATATACAGAACAATTAATCATATGGTGAGGGACATTCTGAATTTGATACTTCTTGCAAATGGTCTGATCTGTGTGTTTTTTCTCTAATATTCAAATTTTAATGATATTGTATTGTTGAGGATCATCAGAAGATATAACACAATTGCCATATAAAGGAAGATGCAGAGAAATGGTACTTTTAACATGAGAACAAAAAAACTTAAAATTATTAATTGATATTATGGCATTTCAGAAGGTAACTTTTTTTTAACAAAAGTCATTGAATTAGGCCTAGAGGACATACGATGAAGAAAGAACAAGGATAGGTCAAATGTACTCATTGTATAGTAAACCAGGTTGTAAATGCATGGAATGAAATCGAGTTGACTGCATTCAAAAGGAAACTCTTAACGCCTTGAAGAATAGCGTGGATAGTCATAATTTGGTGATTAACTGAATATTATATACATATATGTATGTATGTATGTATGTATATGTATGTATGTATGTATGTATGTATGTATGTATGTATGTATGTATGTATATGTATATATATGTATATATATGTATATGTATATATATATATATATATATATATATATATATATATATATATATATATATATATATATATATATATATATATATATATCATTATGTATTAGAAAGAAAAAAAAGGGTAAGACGTATTTTTCTTGTTGTTTGAAGCTAAATCACATGTAAGAGTTGCATGTAAGAAGTGCTTTGGTCTATTATTTGTAAATTGAGATGTCATTGAAGTTCTTTGAGTGTAAAGAATAACGTGTAGAAATTTATTTTAGTTGTTTTTTGAAAATTAGAATTTGATTTCACAGAATTAAACCTATTTCTGTAACTGACTTTTAACTTTATTCCAGGCAGCATTTCTTGGTGAGCGAGCATTAACGGACTGTGATTTTACTACCCGTGTCTTGGACTGCATGTTTTTCACAAGTTTTGTTGCGGAACGGGGGCCCCCATGGCGACCGTGTGATGTTTGGGATGAACTGTACAGTGGACTGACAGAGCAACTTAGAATTGAAACACATGAACCAACAACAGTGTTAGTGCATGTCCAGGAACTGGCTCAACAGTTGTATACCAATGAAAATCCCAATCCCCAACCATATGTACAGAAAATTCTGAAACCACCAGAAGGTGCATTTGCCAGAATTCATCAACCACCATTTCCTGGCATTAGTTCTGGCCAAGTTCAGGCAATTATTGATGAAGGTCTTGCAAAAAATAATCTCAAAGTTAGGTAAGTTTCTTATGCCAAAGTTAACAAGAATGAAGCTTTTGAGAATATAATTGCTGTTCTGTTTCTGTAATGCATGCCACATGTCTCTATTTTCTTGTAACCTTTGCTTTTATTTTGCTTTCTTTTTCTTATACTCTATTATTATTATTATTATTATTATTATTATTATTATTATTATTATTATTATTATTATTATTATTATTGCTATTATTATTTTTGCTATTATTATTTCTATATATAATATTAAGTATTATTAAAGTAAATAAAAGTAGACTTTACAAATAATTTTCAATAAATTCCTTTTATTTTCATGATGTTTTAAGTGTTGTATTTATCATCTGTTTATCAATAGAGACTAGATTCTTATGTAATTACATTTTTTTTTGTCATTCTAGGTTCAGTTTTCAAAACTGTACTCTTTGTGAATCAGGGCAACCGTAACATAATATGCAAATTTTTCATTACATATTTTTACATGTTTTGAACCACATTACATATTTTTACATACTTTGCAACATTTTTATTATTCTACCACTTTTCTTAAAATTTATTTACCAAAAAAAAAATTTTCATTTAAAAAATCAGCTCTTGTTTTTATGCATATTCAGAATTGCATGTTGACAATGCGTGGTGCCCCAGATGAAGATGCAGTCAGATGCAGTCAGATGCACATGGTCTGTCTGGGTTGTAGGTGAAACTTTCGTCTGCCCTGCATGTATGTTGCGACAATTGTGCTTAAGCACTGAGAATGTTATCTTTAGGCAAGGGAATTATGAGTTACATTCGTATTCTTTCTTCAAACCAATTTACCAGAGATATTGGTTTTCACATGTATCAATACAAATGACAATGCTGTAGCGATTGTTTGCCGGCCATAGAGTTTCCACTTTTGTATGATGGCTATCATTGGTCTCAATCAAAAAAATGGACTTTTGAAAATTTGGAAATTTAATTTATTAGGGCAAGCAATATTTATTTTTAAAATTGGTTTAGTAATTATTTTATTATTGTAATTTCAATTTTTTTTGTTTTGTTTGTGTAAAGGTTCAAGAACGTATTTTGATATTACATGTTACACACCTTTTTTCTTATTTATTACATATTCTTATCATTTTCATTACATTTACATTACATTCATTACATTTATGTACATATTTTGCCATTTAATTGTACATATTTTTCTGGACCCTCGCAATCAATATACTCAAAATCTAAAGAAGTGTTTTGCCATACCAAGAAAATAAGTTTGATCTGCTAGATGGTGAACAGTGCATTCTATTTAGACCTCTCATTTTAATTTTATCAAATAGTAGAGAAGGTTGATCTAATAATCAACTGGTCTGACAACGCCTAGTACTTTCTTGTTGTGGGATTGATGTCACTTGATTGTTAGTTTAGTTGTCAAGTACTCCCTTGAAGGCAATGTTAAAAATAAAAACAACACAAAAAACTGTTAGATGCTTTCCAATAACTTGTAGAGAATTTGTTGAGCGTGCTTCAAGTCACTTTGCCTTTGCATCAAATGAACTATCAGGTTAATGTCAACCTTTTCCGTCAGTATGTTCAAATTACTCATTATTTGTGGGTCAGTTGTTGTGGGCAAGTTGTTTGCACATCTCAATACGTCATCTGTGAGTTACTTAACAAGTTCATTTACGCTCAGTGCATAATTAATGAACTTGTTCGTACAATATTTCAATATTAATTATACATAATTTAGTAATTATTATAAATAATTATTGAATATAATACACCAATCTGGGACCAACATGATATAATAATCCTCTTGAGTGACTCAGCAACTTCTAACAAGACACAAAGACTTTTGAAGAATCGTGTACCTGAATAGGGGGAGTACTTCCCTCCTCAGAATCACAACTGTTACTGAATATTCTGATATAGTATAACTCTGGAAATGTTGTGAATTTTAAAGGTATTTAGTTGGAATTTGAAAGAAACCTAGAACATTGAGAAATAACCTTACGTTGTTGTATTGCTGTACTTTTTGTTTGTTTGTTTGTTTTGTTTTAATTTATGTGAGATATGCTATATAGTTAAATATTATTATTAGGAATTTGTTGCAATGAATTTATGGAAGCAGTTTTATCAGTGTCAAATCTAATTGTTTACTTAGAACTTATTTTATGAAGTTAATCAGTCTTTTATATTAACTTCTGTTACGTATATTGTTTATGCAGCCATGGAAGTGGAGCAGATCTTAGTTGGTAAGAAAATAGAATTCCCTACTTACATTTCTTACTTTGCTTGTGAGATTCATATTTAATGTATTAACTCTGATCTTACTTTAATTACCATTTAAAAGTTAAAAATTGATGTATTTTCCTCAGTTCTATAATTCCTTTTTTGAACTTAATTGAGAACATGGCTTTGGCTGTTCTTGAATTGATTGTGAATGAATTGTAATCGGACAAAAAGTTTTGGAAAGATTTTGAAGAAAAAACATTATGGGAGTTATGAGGAAAGTTGTTTTCCATATCTTAATTTCATTTATGCACTCTTGGAAATCGTAAACTGTACATTAAGTTTCTTTAAAAAGTTGCTTTTTTTTCTGTTTAAACCTGAGATTCTTCAAAATAGGAAGAGAATCTTGTTATTTTGTGGGTCACTTTGTCTAAACAGGGTGCCCACTTTCTGGAAAATGTGGAAATCCTGGGAAAATCATGAATTTCATTGCACTGGAAAAGTCTAGGGAAAATCGGAATTTGTTCGAAGAATTAGAAGAATTGTTAGAAGTCGGAGAAAATGTTTGAGGTTATAAAATTGAATATAAAATTAGATAAGGCCCTAGGGCTTTTTGATACTACTCAGTCATTAGAATCCTTATAATTACCTTGGTGCATAAATTACTCTTACATTCTTATTTTTCATAGCAAAAATAAATAAATAAAATTAAAAATGTTGATAAATTAAAATTTAAAAAAACAACCACCACCACCACCTTTTGATTTCATCATTTTTCCTCCCTTAAAACGCTTCATATTCATTCTTTCAACTATGAAAATTTGGAAATGGAACTCTAAAACAACAAAAGTTATAAAAATGAAAACAATTTACTGGTGCAGATGAAAACTTTGTAACATTCTATTTAGGAAGTCACAGCAGGCCTGCAAAATCTGTGTCTCTCAGTGACGTATTCTTGGAGTCCTCTATAGAACTACATCTCTAGGATGAAAGTTTGCCTTCTCTTTGACAGAAGGTTATTTTTCAGCTTCAGATTGGAATTACACTGAGGATGTTGCAGGCTCCTGGCACAGTTTTTAGTGTTGCGAACCTATCGGTGTTTAACTTTTTGGCTTCTTTGTCATATTCCTGTAACAGATGTCTGTGCCCATTTCAAGAGTTCTTTGGCTCCATTTCTTCTTGGATGTCCTTTCTCCAATTTCTTGGTGGTCTTCCATGCTTCTTCCACTCTGGAGGTGTCCATGCTCAGATCTTCTTAGGCCACCTGTTGCTTCCCATACATTGGAGATGTCTATACCAATTCAATTGTTTTGTTCCAATTGAATCCAAGATGCTGCTCTCCACATTCATCATCTGTCTTTTTGTTTCATTTCTAATATGATCCAACCTGGACATCCGGCAGCACATTCTCCAGTAGTCCATTTCAAGGGTCATCGACCTACATTTATCCCTTTTGTTCAATGTCCATGTTTCAGCTCCATAGGTACTTATGCTCTGTGTGATGGTCTTAAAGATATGAGCCTTCCATTTTGTGATGTTTTTGCTCTGGAGAATAGAGTTTAACTGTCTTATCACTCACCTTCCCTGTCCTACCTTGTTGGAAATGTCTTCAAAGCTTCTTCCCTTCGAGGAGAGAGTAACTTCGAGGTACTTAAAGGTTTCACTCCATTTAATTTTCCCTGTAGTGATATCCCTATATTCTTTATCTCCTGCTATCATGTATTCAGATTTTTTAAGGTTTATGATGAGACCCCATCTGTCATACTCCTCTTGTAAATTTACGAAATTTATAACTGGCATCATCTTCGTCTCCAGCTATGACCACTTGATCATCGGCAAACAGCAAAGTGTACAGTACATCATTTTCTATTAGTAGTCCCGTTGCGCTTCACTTCCTTTTGCAATTTTTAATCGCTTCTTCAAGATAAATTTTAAATAAGAGAGGGGCTTATGAGCAGCATTGTATTAACCCTGTATTCACTTGAAATTTTGGGGAAAATCATTAACCTACTTTGACAGAGCTGTTATCATCACTATATAATGCATTGCTTTCTTCTTCTGCGGGTGGAACTACACATGCGGCATCTCTTGCACCCAAGCTTCCATCTTCTTCTATCTTGCCAATCATCATCTTCGATGTGACGATCTCTCATTGTCTGACGCCCACCGTCATACCACATGAGTCTTGGTCTACCTCTCTTTCTGTGCATTGGCACCTGCCACCTCCAAGATTTTAATGGCCATCTTTCCTCCGGCATTTTTCTAAGATGACCATACCATTTTAACCTTCTCCCTTCTGTCGTATCCATTATATCCGACATGACACCCATGTGCTGCTTTATATTTTCATTTCTGATTCTTTCCATTAACTTTACACTACAGCTGCGTCTCCAAAACTCCATTTCCATAGCCTTTAACTTTTTCTCATTACTTTTTGAGATCTCCCACAACTCAGCACCATACAGTGACATACTTTCCACAATTGCTTTATAAATTCTAATTTTCACTTTATTAGAAATATTTTTATTCCATATTATTGAATGCAATTGCTGAATAGCAGATTTTCCTTGCCGAATGCGATGTTTAATTTCCTCTTCACTGCCCTCTTGGTCTGTTAAAATTGTTCCTTAATACTTATACGTCTGACTACACTTAACAACCGAGCCATCCTCCATTACTAAATCTTTTCCTGTCCCTCCTACCACCATGTACTCTGTCTTCTTGAAATTGATTTTCAAACCCCATTTTTCATTTTCATTTAGTTTCCTTAACATATAATGTGCATCATCTTCTTCCTCTGCGAATATCACTTGATCATCTGCAAAATTTAGTGAATATAACATAGCGTCATTTAATTTTATTCCCATCCTTTCACATTTTATCTTCCAAGTTTTTAGATCTTCTCCTAGATATATTTTGAAGAGAGTTGGTGCAATATAACACCCGTCTTAGCCCTTTATTTATTTTGATTTCTTTTGATATGCTATTTCCTAATTTGACATAAGCGATATTGTCCGTATATAACTCTCTAATGGCCTTAATATATACGCTATTAATATGTTGGTTATGGCCATCCACAATTTTTAAAGGAGGACACTGTTGTACGCCTTTTGCAAGTCAATATAGACTAGATGTGTCTCAAGGTTATGCGCCAGCCGCTTATCTGTAACTTGTCGGTTGGTATATATATTATCTATGCAGGATCTACCAGCACGAAAACCACTCTGTTCTTCCATTTCATTTATTTCATTTTCCAATCGGTTTTTAATAATTTTACCATATTTTTTACCAAGGGAACTCAGGACAGTTATACCACGGTAATTGGAGCAGTCCTTTTTATCTCCTTTTTTAAATAATTGGAGATGTAACCCACGTTAAAGACTTCAGGAATCCCATGGCCCCTGATACATGCATTAAATAATTCTGAAAGCTGTTTAAACAACACCGATGGAGCTGATTTTATTAGTTCCATATTTATCCCACCGGGTTTGGGAGCTTTACCACTTTTGAAACTTTTCACCACTTTCTCAACTTCATTTTGTGATATATCTTCTACCTGATTGTCAGATGTATCCTTCAGCTGATATAGAGTGCAGTATTCTGCACGGTGTTCCTGCAGAAGTTCTTTGTAATACTTCGCCCAGTTGTCGAGGCTAATAAGCTGCAAATGTCCATATCTCACTTCATTTGTTCTCAGTTGTTTCAACACTTTCCACGCCTCCTGTGATCTTGAGCTTCCAATGGTGTTACTAATTTCTTGACACTTGATGTCCCACATCATTTTTGGTTTTTATAATCTCCTTTTTTACTTCTCTACATATTCTTGTGTAAGTTTTTCTGTCTTCTGGATCATGGGTCGTCAGCCACTTTTGATAGGCGCTTTTCTTCTCCCATACCCTTTCAGCAAATTTGTCACTCCACCAATACATCCCAGTTCTCTGCTGCTTCCTTTCAATTTCCCCCAAACTTTCGTCTGCCGCTTCATGTATGTACTTTGTTATATCTCTGTACATTGCTTTTGGAGAGGAGTCATCCACAATTTGCAACTTCCCACAGAGCCTTAGCTTATGCAAGAACAGGATTGATGGGTCTTCTAGTAAACTCACTTTGTGCTTAATATCTATGCCTTTTCTTCTAGAGTCTTCTTCTTTTATTTGATTTTTTACTTTTCCATTTTGGAAGGGGAAGATATAATGCATTGATAGCATTAATATAGGTTGGCTCGATACCATTTTCTTTCATGCTTGGCCATAACTTATTTAATGGCACTGTATCGTATGCCTTTTGCAGGTCAACAAGTATGAGATGGACATTCCTTCCTCTTTCAA
The DNA here is from genome assembly GCA_011170035.1 of Teleogryllus occipitalis. NCBI lineage: Eukaryota > Metazoa > Arthropoda > Insecta > Orthoptera > Gryllidae > Teleogryllus > Teleogryllus occipitalis. The sequence goes on along the minus strand of BLKR01000180.1, from coordinate 93,142 downwards.
CTTGTTTTTCTATTAGATTTATTAATGTGAAAATACCATCAGTACAAGACCTTACCCTGAAACCATTCTGTTCCTCCGATTCTGTATAGTGATGTTCAATTCTACATTTTAGGATTCTTCTGTAAAGTTTTGCTACTATGCACATTACGCTTATCCCATGATAGTTGTTGCAGTCCCACCTACTTCCTTTCTTATAAATTGGAGAAATGAAGGCCTTTTTCCACTCGCGGGGTAGGTCACATAACTGTAGACACTTATTAAAACTTGTTGCCAATATTTCCATCACACTATCAGGTGCTGATTTTAAGAGTTCTACACTGATATTACCTGGCCCTGGAGCCTTTCTATTCTTCATGAGGGCCAAGGCTGCTCTTATTTCATGTGGGACAATGGGCATTATAGGTGTTTCTATGCATTGCGTCTCTTCTTGTTGAGGAGCTTGCAAAAACTGTGTTCTATTTTCAATTAAAAGACTTCTTAAAAGGTCACTCCATTCCTGCATACTAATTGGAACTTGACCTGTCTTTGTTTTCCATTCTCATTCCCTTTATTATTCTCCAAGCTGTGTTAGAGTTTGTGTTCCCTAGACATCTATCTACTTCCTCACAAGTCTGTTCCCAGTATTCATTCTTAGCTTTACTGATTTCTCTTTGAGTCTCTTTCCTGATTCTTTGATATTCTATTCTATCTCTATCCGCTTTTGTAGATAACCACTTCCTGTACATTTGTCTTTTCTTTTCTACGAATACCTCTGTGGTTTTGTTCCACCTCAATGGGCATTTTCTATTTATTTCCAATCCTCTTTTTCACCCAAAGCTTCATAGGCAGACTGATGAATACACCGTTTCATAGATTCATACATTGCCTCTGGTGTTCTCTCTTGTATCGATAATATTTTGTGAGCCAGTCGCACTTGATATAAAAATTTTGTAGTCTTCCTCCAGACTTTTAAGTTTGTACCTTGTTGCCGCCATCACTCTCTCACCGCCATAATTTTGATTATATGGCTCTTGCCTTTTTTTAATGGAAAGTACATCTCGAATAACAATACATAAAGATCTGAAGAACACTCGAGACCCCTCTTTACTCATACATTGTTGACTTTTATTTTATTGCACTGTTTCACAATAATATAGTCGATAATGGACCTCAATTTCTGAGTATGTTGAATCCATGTGTACCAATGTCTTTATGTTTAAACCATCCATTTGTTATTATCAAGGCGTTTTGAAGACACAGCTCAATTAGGCACTCTTCGTTATTATTTAATCTGTTTTTGCCGTATGGTCTCACCTCCTGGTCACTCACTTGACAGCCACTTCTACTATTGAAATCGACCAGTAAAATTTTTTTCTTATGTTTACTGATTGTTCCCAACAATGTCGTCAACTCATTAAAAAAATCATCTTTAACACTTGGAATGGCATCATCATTAGGAGCGTATATCAAGTCTCTTAATTGTTCTAAATACACCATCATAGGAACCCTACCATGATTTGTAGTGAAGAAATGCAGCAGCTAATATTTCAAAATCTGTCCTCATGATTTAATAAATTAATAAACTTCTTTGTTTTGTGTGGTAGCTCCGTTATGTGTAATAAATTTTCATATTTTCAGAAAATTTCCCCTCTAGATTGGTAATCGTTTTTTCTGAAAATGGCCCACTCCCCATGAACCAACTACTCTGAAATCAAAAATAGGTTTGTTCTAACATTTCTTCATCGTCATATGTCCATAATAAATTACAAACATATGTTCAGTTGCTAATTCCAATGGTGCTCCTTGAATAGAACTGCTGGTGAGTAAATCTGTATTTTCAGAATAATCTTCAATAAGAATGAATTCTCTCCATTTAATTTCTTTTTCTTCTTTTTTTCTTTGAAATATGGGAACTTTTGCTGTAAAATCGTGGACTTTTAAATGTTTGTAGACAATGAAATTATTGACAAAGTTCTCAGAAGTGACATCGTTTGGATCTGTCAGCTGTTTTCCACAATTTGTACATCATATTCTCTACAGGATTTTTCTCTTTTTCATTTCTGTTCCTATCACGGGAGTATGATCTTTGTTGGTTCTTTTAAAAATCTGAAATCTGCAATGATAGCACAGTAAATCACCCACTGCTAAATTAGGCAGTTTCTTTCTTATTTGTCTAGTGTTACTTTGCTTTTACTTATGCACTTACTGTGCTTTTGTAGAGTAAACGGATGGCAACATCACAAAATATTAAAATTATTCACCACTTAAGCATTGTGAAACAATTGTATCTCTGTTCACTGGTTTGCACAGCTGCATAAATACTCTGACGGAAGAAACTCATATGCATCTTTAACATGCCGAGGTTCATTGTGATTTCCCTAAATCGTGTTATAGTTTTTGGTTTAGCACTGGCACATGCCCCCAACATCACACATTACTCTTATTCTTAAGCACAAAATTAAATTAGAATAATTTGAAAGTTTTGCTAGACTTCATTATGAACTTTGGTTGTCAGCAAAATTATGGATTGATCTTATTTTTACCACATAATCTTGAAAAATGAAAGGTTGGTTTTGGAGTTGTAAATATGTTTTTAAATTCATTGTTATTTTCTGTTTACTTCGAGTGAAATTTCTTAATATTGCATCTTATACTTATAAAATGCTAATTTATCTTTACAATGGTATATCTTTTATTTTTCTCCTTTGATGCATGTGCATTGGAGAATAGTTTTCACTACACTATATACCCTCATGAAGCCAATACCTATTTTTTGAAAAAATTAGTTCTTCCACTATAGAATGTTAATACCAATATTTTGTAATCATATTTTTGGGAATTGATCATTAATTCATTGTTACTAATTTACTTCACTTTTGAATGTGAATTTCATTATGAAAATTCTATCTTCGTGAGTACCTTCTTTCTTGCAGGATTTGAATAAGTGATAGAGATTTAATTATCAAATGTGTTTACATCAATCATTTGGTTAATTTTTAATGCCTAATTTTACATGTCATTGGTTGAATGAAATACAACTGTACTAGGGGAAATAGCCTCCATTTTCTAGGTTAAACCACCCTGGAGACATTCAGTGTGGTTAATGTTTAATTTTCATTTTCACTGTGCAGATGTGACTGAACAAATTTAATTGTTCAGTCACATCTGCACCGAAACCATGTGAATGTTTTGTAAGTTCTCTTCAAAACTACTCACAATTCCATGGATTTTGTAAAAATGTATGAAATTTCTCCACAAATTTCTTAATAATCTTGATTTGTTTAATCGTTCATGAAGTTACCTCAATATTGGGTATACAGTGCCCTGCATTTTTCACAGCCTGAAGGTAATGAACAGGGAATGTATTAATATGGACTAAAAATATTTGAAATATGTAAATATAAATGTAGTTGTTTTTATCAAAATATGGAGTTAAATATGGACTTCAGTATGAAAAACAAACTATGGTGAAATAATATTTTATTATCAATTGATAAACCTTCATCTTTAAAGTCTGAAATGTAACTTCCAATTTTACACTGATTGTTCTACTTTTGACATTTTACACTGGCTTAATAGAGAGTTAATTAGAATTGAACCAACACGTAGTATTCTGACTGAATTGTAACTGACAATGAGGAGCTTTGTAAGTAAAATTGTGATGTCCAAGTCTCTGTGACAACATGAGATTTCTGGTTAGCAGCCTCATAGGGAAAGAGAAAGTGTGAATACTGAAACGGGGTGCGTTTCCCACAGACCATCAAGGTCTCAAGGTCATCTGTAAGACAAATCCGATATTTCATGTCTCCTCGTGCCCTCCATCTCACGAGATACTCAGATCCATCAGACAGGGCCTCAGGGCCGGACAGTGTATCTATTCTTCATGTAAATTAAAACATTAACAGTTCCCAACTTGCTTTTCCATCATCAGTTCTCCCTAATTTTCAAAAAAACGTTTAAGGAATTATTTAGTAAATATATATTTATATAGAAATCCATCCCCCCCAAACTTGCCTCATGGTAATTCCCTCATTTGGATAATTTCAAAATAATGGGCACAAATAGCAATAAGGATACAAATATTGATTCAACTATTTTAAAGGTTTATAGAATTTTAAAAGGTTTATAAGACTGTCTCATCTTCAATTAGTCAAATTAATACATCTGCACAAGTATCATAACAGAAATAAAAATGTTTTTTTTTAACATCTTCATAAAATATTATTCTGGTACCTCAGAAATAATTATTAAATTAGATAAATATATAACTATTTCCATTAAATTAATAATTAATTTGGGGAGCGTTCCAAGACCTAAAATTTTATAAATCAAGCACTGTTTTTTGTTTTTTTTAATTTATTGCATCTACAAATTGATGCAACGCGTCTCCAAGCCCCCTAAGGTCTAAGTGAAGAGGCGTTGAGCGCTTTGTGCTGGGGAGTACTTCTCCATTAACTTGCGCCCTTGGGGAGTAATCCTTCATTAACTTTGTCATGTCATATCACGTCGCAGTCAGTTGTCAAGAGGACCGCCAGGTAGCATCTCCACATACTTACCTCCTGCTACGCGCTCCTGCATCACTACCCAGCGGCCAGAATTGGGAAGGAATAAGGATAGGGGTAGGGCTTAGGACACTTCACAGGGGTTGGACTAGCCCCTGTGAAGCAGCCAAACTCGTTTTGTTGGAACAAATTTCACATGAGATTCGATGGGAATCGAACTCAGACCTCAGTGGTGAAAGGCTAGCGACTTCGCTATGTGCCATGAGCGAGCTCTAAATAGCTGCTTATAATTATAGCTGTTTATAAGTATAATAATTTTTTAGCCAGAAATGTGTAAGATTGCTGTAATTATACAAACACTCCTCCTCCCTCCTCCAGAACTAAGCTAAGAAGTTTGTGGACCACGAAATAGTTATATAAAGTGTGGCGTCATACAGGGTGTAATAAACACACAGACGAGAGTGGGTTGTACTCACAGCTGATTTATTACCAACTTCGACCGTGGTCACAAAACAATCAAAGCACTGTAGTACAATAAACAAACTAAATTGACCCCACTACAAGAAATGATATTTGAACGGCTACCACACCGCTACCCCTAACTAACGTGCGCTGTGCGTAGCACCACCTGCCCTGAGACCGAATTACATGTCTCCTTCGTCACGACCTAACGGCCGGCTTCTTGCGCCGCGTGCCCAAAGCACCACCTGCAACGACCTAACACCTCGCAGCCAGGAACACAAAGAAGAACGTCTATTGTTCGCTCGGCCCTTAAATAGCCCCCTAGCGACGCTACCCGCCGCCTCCATTTCCTTACCCAAGCGACGCGCACACCGGGAAAAACCTGGTGCGTCATAGCTTGCTATTGTCCGAGCCTGGAGCATGCCACGTGCCCAAGCTGTTGGTAGCGTCATGACGCTACAAAAGAAAAATTGTTTCATTTTTTAATTCTAATTGTCATCTTTCTGTCTGTGTCAAATACGATAAAAGATTAATTCAGCTCAGTAATTGATAACTGTTCTCTGATCTTGTTTCTATGTAATTGTATTATAACCATATGAAATGAGTAAATAGTTCAAAGCATAAGTTTCCCCAACCCTAAATTGAACTATTTGACATGGCCAGGAAGGTGACTGTGTGGTGATATTTAAATATCAAATACCAGAACAATATAGAGCAGCAAAAACCCTTTCAAATCATAGGTTGTTCCAAAAGCTCAGAGGTTAGTGCAACTTAAAGAGTAATCCAGGAGATCAGGGTTGATATCTATTTGTGTTAACACATACTTTGAATAATTGAAGTATTTTTTTCAATTGTGCTTCGCAGCTGTAATTTTTTTTCTTCTTTTTTGTTTAGTTGACTTTGAGTTTGTTTATTGAGATCACTTGTTACCAGTAGCTGTTTTTGGGAGGTCATAGACTCTGCATACTTCATGCTACACAACTCATATACTACATGCCACATGAAGAAAAGCTACCAGAAAAATAATGTTTGGTTAAAAATACTATATTTTAACCTTTAATTAAAAATACCTACCAAAACAAAATTTATTTGATTATTTTTTATAACTATATTTTGGAGGTCTTTGAAAACTTTTGCAGGGCAGGCAGCTCATGATCAATTAGTTATAATATTAATTGCAATTAATTAAAGAGGAAAATAAAGTCTGTTAAGAATTCATATTTATATTTTTTTAATATGTACTCTTATCCTTTGCTTCAGGTTGTCATCTTTGAGGCCTCAACAGCCTCGTATTGTGCCCATGGGACCTCACATAGCACATGTTTATGACTCCCGTCATTCTGTGAGCAATTCTGCAAGGCGTCTTGAAGTAAGATACCATACAAATTATTATTTTTTCTATGATTAGTAGATTCATGTTGGTTTTCATACCTTTGCAGTTACTGTGACTGGAAAGAAAGAAAGAAACTAAACATGTTGAGACAGTAGTAGGAGAGAAAATAAAATATGTGGCATCGTTTTGTTATCTAAGCAACAACTTTGAAAACGCATTGGACAGACTCCAAAATGTTTAACGTTAATCATGTAGGCTGAAACCGGAGCCTCAGGTCATAAAATGGGACATGTAGCGAAGCATCACTGTACCTTACGAGTAATTTATGTAATTAAAAAATGATTTATAAATATGACACCTTTCTGGTTGCGGGTATTTATTGTACATGCTTACAAAAATACTCTAGTACCATTAATCAGCTAACTCATTTCATTTTACTTTTAAAATCTAGGAGGTCAGTTTTGTGGCAGAAAACGATCAAAAATGGCATCCATTCCCAATAAGTAAACAATATAAGAATAGATTAGACATTTTCCTAAACAGATCTGGTCATTATAGTTACTGAAAGCATTTTACAGTACAAAAATATAGTGAACAAAGTTATGAGAGGTATATAGAGATCGTCTAACTTTGGTACTACAAAATTTAAGATTTAAGAAAAATAAAGATGCTTTTTAAGAGAGATGGATTGTTTTTTCAGATATTGCATATCTCAGTAATCGTCTCACAAAGAATTTCATATGGTACCAAAATAAGAGTCTCACAAGCTGCTATTTTGTGTCAGTTTTAGGTCTATCTTGGAATACACAACAGTAATCTGGACACCACATACAATCTCATCTTCCATCTTAATAGAAAGAGTTCAAAACAGATTCCTGCAACATCTTGCATATATTGATGGCACACCTATGTCTAAACTAGACCATAATTATGAGAACATATAAATGCGACTAAATATTCCCTCACTATCTATGAGAAGATTGTTTCATCACCTTATTTTTCTCCATTCCATCATTGCAAATATTAAATGTCCTGATATCCTATCTCAAGTACAGTTTAGCGTTCCTCAATGCAGTAACAGACTTAACAAGCCATTATGCATAAAAAACAGCAGGACAAATTATTTGTTCTTCGACATTTTCAACAGACTGTCATGTGAAGCCAACTAAATCTGTGACAAAGTTGATTTTTTCAACAGTGACCCTACAAAATTCTGCAACTTCTTAAAAAATGCCTTAAACATGTAATTGAACATTATTTGATATTTTTTTTTTCTGCCACAAAATTTCTGATGTGTATTTCCTATGTTTACTTTCTGATGAATTTTACTTCTTCTTTCTGATGTGTTTGACTTACTACAACATTTGTAATGGATATTCCCATAAACAAATGGATAAAATGAATAAAAAGATTGTTCATATGATACCAGAGTTTTTTCCACAATGGTATGGCATTAAAGTTGGTTGTGTTTTTGTTTTTTTTGTATAACAGGTTCTGCGCAACTGTATCAACTGCATATTTGAGAACAAAATTAGTGACGCTCGTAAGACTTTTCCAGCAGTCCTCCGTGCTTTGAAGTCTAGAGCTGCCCGATTAGCTCTTTGCACTGAGTTAGCTCAACATGTGTTAGGCAATAAAGCTATGTTGGAGCATCAGCAGTTTGACTTGGTTGTACGACTTATGAATTGTGCTCTCCAGGTAAGAATAAAGAATTTGTGCATTTTAATAAAAAATCATTTGATGATATACAATTCTGTTGACGACCAGTGCAATAAGGGTAAGATTGCATTCATCTACAGTAGAACCTCCTTTATCCAAAGTAATGAGAGAAAAAGGAGTCCACAAAAGATCAAAAACCCTGGAAAATTGAAATATTTTTTTATGTGGTTCCAGTCTTAAATTAAAAGGTTAGTTAAATAGAAATTTCTAAAAACCAGTCAACGCTGCTCCAAATAAACCTGGATAAGAATTTGGGGCAAAAAAGAAAAGAAGGGAAATGGGGCGAATACAATTGATCAGAACTTCCTCAATATTCAATTATACCTTATAGATGAATTTTCTCTGCAAGGTTGATGGTTGTGCTCGTTATAGCAATTTAAAATGAAAGTGAAAATTAAATTCCACAGGCGTGTGCCATCACAAAAACAGAACAGTTTTTAAGGAAAAGAATGAGAATTCTTTGCAGTAAACAAGAGGCTGACGTTTCAAAAAAGTTGTTTTTTCCACTGTTACAATGAAACTTGTATAGAAATGTAATGATTTCTACTTACTCTGAGGTTCTACTCACCCTAATAATTTAATTCCCAATGTAGATTCCACTCAGATGGGTAATGGAGATTCCATTATATTTATGTGTATGAAGTTACATATAAATTTATTTAAAAGAAGAATTGAAATCCAGAAAAAAATGCTATAAAGATTATTAATATATACAAGCTTACAGTACATTAGAAGACAAAAATTGTATATGTATTCTTGTTAAAGGATGACTCGGCTATGGATGAGCATGGAGTTGCTGCAGCTCTTCTTCCATTAGCTACAGCATTCTGTCGCAAATTGTGCACAGGAGTAATTCAGTTTGCATACACATGCATTCAGGTAAGTGGAAATTATGTGATAGAAGATTTCAAATCTATTTTAAATCTATATTAAAAATTTCTTATCAGTTTCAACATTTTTATACTAAGATTGTTCCTCTCTTCTTGAACTTGAAAAGAGACTTTGAGCACTGATTTAGAGAGTGCTTTATGTAGATGAAAAGATGAGAGCTTTTTATTTGACTGTAATTCTCTTTCCATAGGAACATGCAGTTTGGCAGAATCAACAGTTCTGGGAGGCAGCATTTTACCAAGATGTGCAGAAAGATATCAAGGCTTTGTACCTTCCCCGCTTAGATGGTGGCCCTCCCATGAGATTGAGTTGTGATGCAGGTCTCAGCCCTATCAGCCCTCGAGAAGTGAGCATTTGTTTTGTCTCAGTTTATTATTTCTGTTAATTCATCAATTGTATGTATATCATGCTAAATTAAATAGTTATAAATAAAATTAAGAAAACTAGTCATTTTTGATGAATTATGTTGCAATATTAGGTTCTAACCTTGCAGAGACCCTTAAATCTTGCAAGTGGATTTCTAGAACTTTCTGAAACAACATTAAAAAATTAAATGTTTCATTCGCCTTGAAGAATTATTCATACTCTAATTATATTTTTAATGAAAAATTTCAAAGAAAGAATAATACTTTGTAAACAAATGATTTGCATTTAGATTCTCCTGCCTTGAATTTCAAATATTTCATATATTCAAATATTTTGTGTGTTTGGATAATATTGCTCTTTGTAAGTTTATTTATTTAAAAACATCAGTGAATTAATCTGAAGAATCACTACCTATACTGCTGCTCATATCTCTTCCCTTGATCTCTTCCACATACATTTTCAAGCTTACACCCCTTGTTCATTTGCATCTGTTTCCTACCTGTGAACTTGACTTTAGTCCAAATACCCCACACCCTTTGGGGAATCTCCTGCCCCAACAATCCCAATCTTCTGCATTTCTATTACAATTACTGCTGCCATTGCCAGTGCCCACTGCCCACTCCCTATTGCCCAATCCCCACTGCCACACTTCTAGAGTAAATGTGAAAAAAAATTTAATTAAATATAATCACTACTGGATTGAATTATAAGGAACTTTCAATAACCTTCAGAATTTTGCACATGTGTATCTTACTGTATTATCAAAGTGCAAATTTTTGCATTTACAATAAGTTCTGTTCATTTTCAAAGTCTTTTTATATTATGGGTAAAATGTAACATGGAATATTCATCAATCAATCAATGATACTTTATTTTATGTTGTCAGACTCAGGCCATTTTGTCTGCTTTTCTGCTAGATCACACAAATTTCACTATGCTCCTTTCACCATCAAGCAGAGAAAGAAAGTTTCACTTAGGAGACCAAACAGGCAATTTGAATTTAGCTCAGAGGCTTTGTTTAGGCTTTAGTATTTTTAAAAATGCAGTAAATCTACAACATATGGCAGCTGGTTTTACATCCCTTCTGAAGGAAGGCATACAAAGGATTTTTTCACCCTTAAAAAGACCTTGATCAAGCGGGATATATAGCTTTCTTTAAACTAAAATATCATATTTTAACTGAGTGTATAATTTCGAATTTTTGTGTTGTGAAGAAAAATGCAATACATTCCATAAACTTACTAATCTTGAGATTTTTTGATCTAGTATGCTGTGTATTACAATAGTTTGCAATATTTTATCTCCATGTATTTAATTGTGAAATACTATATCATAAAAAAAATGGGACTGAAGTTGTGCTAAATCTTACAAAGCAACATATGTTTTAGAGCAAAGAATTTCCTTGGAAAGATCGTCGATCAGGATACTCCCGGGTTCAAGAGCCTTCTGCATTAGAGATTGCTGCAGAACAGATGCGGTTATGGCCATCTTTGGATCCTGGTAAGTCAGTTTTTGTGAATTTAATTTAGTATGTACTATTTAAGAATTTTATGCCATAATTGACATTTAAAAAAGATTAATAACAGACCATTCTACATAAAAAGACGGAATTTTCAACCTTAGCATCACTGATTTCAGCCAAACGCAGTAAAATTATTATTATTAATTTTTTTTTAAATTTAACAATAGAATTTCTCTTCAGTTTTAGATTTTAATGTGCAATACTTTTTGAGTTGGAGCATATCCAAAATTGTGAACTGACTTAAAATTTTACTCACCTGCCACTCATTGCTTAAAACGTGAAAACTTCCTCTAACACTTGCTTTGTCAGAATTCAAGTTTTGTGGATCTCTGACACCGAAAAATTGATTTACAGCAAAATGTATGTCTGTCTACAACACTCACAGTCAAAATGTATTTAGAATTTTCACCAAAATTGATATTCTGTGATCAATCTGTCTGATGTAGCAACCCTTTAAATTTGCAGAGGATATTTTGATTTTTGGGAGGACTTTACATAAAATGTTAACATTTTCACAATTTTCTCAAAAATGTCTCCAGATTTTTTGTTAAAAAAAAGAAGAGAAGGTGTATGTCTCATTTTCCTTGAATTCTATTTTCAAAAATGAGTAGTACAAAATTAGTAGTAAATTAGTACAAAATGTTTTTGGTGGCAGATGAGGCAGAGGCACAGTAGGAAAAGGAGGTGGTGACGAAGAGGGGGAGGGGGAGGGGGGAGGATAGGGCAGGGCACAAAGGAGGCAGAGGGGTTGTAGGCGCTGGCAGTGAGGAGGAGGAAGAGGAGATGGAGATGGAGATGGATATTACTGCCACAATAATGAAAGAAGAATGTTTTTTCTTAACGGAATCTGATCTTGAAAGTTAAATTATTAAATCAGATATGTTCAGATTTTCAGAAATGTGAATCATTTTCATTTTATTTTGCATAGAATATAGGTAATTTTAAAAACAGGATTTTTTTAAAAGTGTCTTGACATTTTTTCTGTAAAGTTTTTGTACAGAGTGTGCTAAAGACACAAAACCACCATTTTGATGAATTCTTTAGAGTTTTCACATATTACACAACTTTTAAAAATAAAAAATATTTCTGACATTTTTAATATTTACATTCAAGGCAATTTTATACATTATTGAATTTTGGTGGTTAAAATTATATTGTATAAGGTTTCTTGCAAACTCAAAATTTTTCTGTGAAAATGAGCTCAAAGTATTTTTCTTAAAACTTTTTGTGGGGAGAGCACTAAATGCACTAATTCACATGACATCAACACCCCATTGATGTCATGTATTCTTCCTTGTATTCTTTTAATTTTTCAAAATTATACTTACCACTTTTTTTTTCAAAAATTAGATATATATTACATAAAAGTAAATTTTTTGAAACATCTCTCACATCATTGATATTTACTATCCAGCTTGACCATTACTATCCTTTTTTATGCATTAGATTTGTGAGTGGGAGTGCTTCAACAGATTTTTTATGAAGTTTCTAGAAAATTCAAATCTTATCTGTGAAAATAAGTGAAAATTGCACATTTTATGAAATACTCAAATGACACTTTCTGAAAAATGGTTTCAAATTTTTCATTGAAAATTTATATGAAGAGCCAAGCTTTTCTCTTCCGTAAAATTCTTGAAATCATATTTTGATTCTGATTTTAAGGGACAGCAAAATTGAGAAAATGTGAAAAACTATCCAATAGGTAATGTCTAGTGCAGTCTAAAGAGATTAGGAAATATAACAAATACGAGAACGACTGTGCCATTCTGTTGCACCACTAGTTTCTAACTTTTTTGTCCTATGTCTTCAATATTGGCGCTAAAGATTTATGCAATCTATTTCTCAATATTAGATTTTTGTAGATAAGAATAAAGTTGTAATATTATAATATTATGCAATCAATTACGATAATACAAGTAATTATGTGTTGTTAAAGTGCCACTAGTTTCCCACATCCATTTGAAATGTAATTACTTAAGGTGTTGTTATTACAATTTGTTTTACAACACGGCGATTCCTCCTTAAATGAGCACATTCATTAAGTGGTCACCTCCACAGACAGACATATTTTTGAGGAACTGATTGATTTTCCCATAAGACTTGTGTTAATATTTCTTCATTTTAAGTGGCCGCAAGGCCAACAGCCATGCATATTGCATATATTGACTTGTATTAAGTAGTCACCTCTTGTGATTTTAAACTGTAGAAGAATAAGAATTGGAAAGTATTGGAGAATACTGTTCTTTATCTTCCTATGAAGGAACACATTGCCAGATTACTTCCAATGCTGACATTCAAGAGTTATTTATCTTGCAAGTAGATTGATTTCTTTGAGTAACAAGATATTTTTAATTATTCTTTGCTTTATTCATTCATTAATTAACAATGCTTTCACTTTGCAAAATTCTCATGAAGTTTACCACCCCATCTCCCGTTCCTTTCTTCACAAACTTATCGAGAACTCATAGAGCGTGGTGCATGCACAAATGTGATATGCAAGTCTGAGACCCTGCTCAAGAGTTTCTATAGGATGTAAATTACATTGTCAAGTCTAGTTTGCTTGTGAGTTTGGTTCCATGAAGACAGAAAGAAAGTTTCTCAAGTAAGAAAAAAACTGACAACAGAGGGTTGAATCTAGCTTGGAGGAGGCAAGTGATCCTAGATCCCTTGTTGAAGTTTTATTGCAGTTGAAGGTACTTGAAAAGATTTTAATGAAAATAAATTCAGTGTCATCACAATTAGTACAGTTTGCTCTAAATGCTTCCTGAAAATGTGTAACCATGATCAAACATCTTGAAATACATTTCTTTGTTTTATTTATTTTTTAAAAGTTATTTTTCCCTTTTCTCGGATAGATATCTGAAAAATTTCATTCTCGTACCTAACCATAAGAATTTTAAAACATCTCTACATGTCACTCTGTGCTGTGCACTGCATTCAGTATTTCAGCTCTCTATCTCCCATCTATCATATATATAACTATATCACCTATCATAATTACTAATTAATTTAATATTTATCCAAATAACATTCCGTAGATTTGTATGAAGCAAAATAGTTTAACCCCTCTTTTGACGTCTCCCAGATGTCACGATGTAGAATGTCCTTATCGTCTTTTGACATCTTGGAGGCGTGAATGTCAGGTCCCCGCACAGTACTAGAGTGACTAGAAATGGAGTTCTGTGTGGAATGTATGTAACATATTTCTATTTAAGGCTTATTCCAGTATGTATTCTGATTGTTTATTTATTTGTTTATTTAGTTATTTATTTATTTGTTTATTTAGTTATTTATTTATTTTTCAATTTAACAGAAAATTTGTCCAAATAAGTACATATAAAACTGGTAAATCAATTTCATGTCAAATACTCAAAGTACAATCAAGTTAACATGAAGTACAGTTCATATTATTACATGTATATATACAGAGTGAGTCATATAACTCTAGCACCACCTGCGATATTTGAACGGTTGAAGTTATTGCAATGTGGTTTTCACGAAAGTGCATGAGAGAGGGGGGCTAATCGATACATGCATTCATTTCTATTTTATCACTTGTATTTTATGAGATATTGAGCTAATTTTATTTTATTCAAATGGAACTATACATATTTTTTTAGTCTATCATGACGAGTGTAAAAAGATGAATCCAATAATATACATATTGTCATATGTTAGAAAAGCATTTATTTTGAGTGTTTTTGATCTTTGCGACTCGTGTTTAATGGACATTGTAATGCCCTGAGTGCATGTCAGCAGGAAGAGCGCTGCATTATCTTGGCTGGTGAACTGTTACATTCAAGATATCCATTAAATACAAGTCACAAAAAAAATCAAAATTACTGGGGGAAAAAAAACAACCAAATGCTTATCTTAACATATGACAATATCTATATCATTGGATTTATCTTTTTATGCTTGTCATGATAGACTTAAAAAAATATGTATAGTTTCATTTGCAAGAAACAAAGTTACCTCAATATCTTGTAAAATACAAGTAATAAAAGGGAAACGAATACATATATCAATTTAAGCCCATTCCCTCATGAACTTCCGTGAAAACGGCATTGCATTAACCAACTGTTCAAAAATTACAGGAGGTGCTAAAGTTATGTCACTCATCCTGTATATGAATCAATTAGCTCCATTCCCTTTTGCACTTCTGTGAAAACTGCATTGCAATAACTTCAACTGTTCAGAAACTGCAGGAGGTGTAAAGTTACGTGACACATCCTGTGTATGTGATTTTAGAAAACAAAACAACAGACTAGAGCACTACAATGAAAATTACAGGAATAGAAACATAAAGAAGATAATAATTTCAAGTACAACTCACATTAGGCAGTGATATAAAAAATAAACAAAAGAAAAGAATGAAGTACTATAATGAAAATTTCAGGAATATTGAGAAAATAAGAGAGAATTGCACCAAAGATTAATAAAATAGTATAAGAAATTATTCCAACTTAAAAAGTTTGCTCTTCACATCATTGCTGGAAGCTGCATAATTTGACAAATAAAAATGTATATTACGGTAGTTTTACAAATTCTGTTAATAGGGTTGTTAGCTGTGTATGAATGATTATAAAACTTCTGAACAAAAATTTGTGGTCTTCTGGTATTGAAGTTGGGAACTTTAAATCTCAATAGATTCAGCAAAAGTGGACAATCAATAGTACCACTTAAAAGTTTACACAAAAACATCATATCAACTTAACCTCCATAAGATTTCTATGAAGATATATTCAAACATGAAGCTATGATACTATAATCATGGGTTTTATAGGGATCCTGAACCCCTGCAAGACATGCAGCAAGCCTAAAATCCTTATGTGGAACTGTTTCAACTCTAGAGATACTGTTCGAAAAACAATGTGATCAAACAACAGAAGTGTACTTCAGTACTGGTCTATTCAAAATCAAATAAAGTGATCTCAATATTTGTAGAGAGTGCAATTCATCGCATGTATGCTTAATAAAGCCTAGCATCTGATTGGCCTTATTAACTGTAATATGATGATGATTTGTAAAAGACATTTTGGTGTCAAAACTACACCAAGATCCCGTATAATGGTCACACTTCCAATAATCATCGTGTTAATAGTATAATCCCCTTCGAACAAGGTTCTAGCTTTAGAGAAAGTAATTGTGGTACATTTAGGAGGATTTAAATTAAGATTGTTATTTGTGCACCGTTTGACAAATTTATGAAGAGATTCCTGTAAAACAATTTTATCTTGAGGAGATTAAACGATCTTAAACATTTTTAGATCATCGGAAAAAAGAAGAAATTCAACATCTCTTATAATATCACTAACATCATTTATAAAAGTTATGAACAATAGAGGACCAGTTGGGAACCTTGGGGTACCTCAGATAAAACATCGATGAGTTCAAAAGTAGCAGGTACTGTTAATGTTTATTAATTAATCAAGTCTCTTCTGTGAACTGAAAATATGGAAAAAGCTAATTTATTTATTTTTTATTAACATGATAGTATTTAGGACTACTTCATAGGCATCTTCTTGTAGAATTTGTGAAAAGTTTTTTTCTGTTTTTTATTATTATTTAATATATCTTCATCAACTGTGGTGACACCAATTAATGCGTTTGCCTCAACTTTTTCCCTGCATTGCACAAGCCTTCTTAAATTTAAATGCCTCGGCCTATCTTTCATCTGCAGTGCGTCAATTTAAAAATTATGGAAGCACTAAAAATGAGATCACCAAATTTCAACACAAACACCAATTTTAATATAATTTCTAGACTTAATTTTCAGGAAGAAGGAAGCTCATAGATGTTACAAAATATTTGACTCACCACTTCATTATTCTTTGTTTTCCAATCTGAGATATAAATGTCAAAGTCAAGCAAAAAGTGACTTGGTGATATTTAATGAGGATCTTGAACAAGATTTCAGTACTGATAAGAGAAACTTCTGGATATATGTTAACTCTAATAAGACTGGCAGAGGTTTGTCAGACTTGATGAGGACGGGTTCAATTTGTGATACGAATACTCATTCTATAGTAAATGGATTTGCAAGTTATTTCTCCATCTTTTATATTTGTTACTCAGGTCAGGTCGAGGATATACATCTTACTAATAAGAGAGCGTAGGCTTCCGCGGCCGGAGTCATGATTAACTTGACTATCCGGGAGACGCCGCGTCCAGGGCACAGGTGCCGACATTTCGGTCGCCATTCTGCGACCTTCTTCAGGGCGTAGTACTGCCGAAGAACAGTACTACGCCCTGAAGAAGGTCGCAGAATGGCGACCGAAACGTCGGCACCTGTGCCCTGGACACGGCGTCTCCCGGATAGCCAAGTTAATCATCTTACTAATAGTCTCCCTATATTTTGAACTCCATTGATTTGAGTGTTTCTGATGTATTTAAATAAATTGAAAAGCTTGACATGAAAAGGAAAACAGGTTCAGTTGGGATCCCTGCAATTTTGCTAAAAAAATGTAAATTTGTCTTGTCCCAATTGCTGAAAGTTCTATTTGATAAATCTTTCCAATGGAGTGGAAATCCTCACACATTGTGTTCATCTTCAAATCTGGTGATAAGTTGTAGTTCTCAGTTGTATTTTGTTGCAAGTTGTATTTCTAATTGTAGACCAACTACAATTCTGAATCTTAATTCCTAAATTATTTGAATCAATCATTGTTGATAAATTGAATATCTTGATCTGTCCATTTCTGTCAGAGAGACAGTTTGCTTTTATTCGTGGAAGGAAGTGGAAGGATTCGTGGATAGAGGCGAATTTCAAACATTACTCTCAAGATATTCTCAACGGAAAGGAGGATAATTTTCAGATCGTCAGTATTTATACAGACTTCACTCAGGCATTTGATTCAGTGAATCATTCCATCCTTCTCTGTAAGTTTCAACGTATATGTGGATATCAACTTCAATGGTTTAGTCATTATTTGTTGGTCATGTAAAAATCAATAAATAAAGAGATAAATTAATTGATTCTATTTTCAGTGGTTGAATCTGTGAAAGGTTGTAAAATTCCTCCATTTCTGTGAAAGGTACATGAAATAAATAAAACCTGTGAATAACTGGTGTTGTTCAGTCATCCTTTAGTCCTGGTACATGTTATTTCTTAATAAATGTTTCAGGATTATATGGTTAAGAGGATTCATAACTCTGATGTACTCTAGAAATGTTTCCTAGCTGCAGAGGTTCTGGCTATATAATTTATAAAGAAACGTCATTAGTTTCAAATTCTTGAACATCCTGAAAATTCAGAATTTTCCTAGGATTAGTAGGATTTTTTTCAAATTGAAGAAACCCCTGTCTATTTGGCTCTAGTTGAAGCTTTGAGATTTTGAAAAACATTCTTGTAATTTGGGGGTACTTTATACGATGACCCCGGACATTTTCAAATTTTTCTCAAAAACGGCTCCAAATTTTTTCTTTAAATTTCTTGTAAGAATAGAGTAAAATACTCATCATTGTAGCATAGATCCGATTTTCACGGTTAATTCTAAATTTTCGAAAATTTTAAAAGTTTGAATTATTTGCAACATCTTCCTACAACTACAAAATTAAAGATAGAGATTTTTCTTTCAAATTAAATTTGTAGTTCATTATCAGTTCTTGCATTAAGGTCGTGTATATTTCTTTGAAAATGTTAGTAGTTTTTGCGCTATATTGCGTGCAATATTTGTAATTTTAAAAAAGTACAAAACCAAGATTTTCTCAAAAACGGCTCCAATTTTTTTCTTCAAATATTTTATATGGATAGTGCTAAGTGTATTGTATAAGATGACATAAATGCCATAGTGCTCTATTTTCTTTTTTTATAAAATGACAAAAATGTAATTTTTTTGACTCATCTCTCGCTTTGTCAATATTTACTTTCCTGACAATTTGTTCACATTATGATATTAATTAGTACTTGTGCTTTAAATAATGTCATAAAATTCCTGGAAAACTCAACAGTTTATCTGTGAAAATGAACTCAAATTTCCACATTTTGAGACACGCTCAAATGCCATTTTCTCAAAAATGGCTCCAAATTTTTTCTTCACTTTTCCAACAGATAGTGGTAATTGCACTGTTTAATATTACGTAAAGTTCATTTGTGGTGTATTCTTTTGTTTTTTCAAAAATTACACAAGTGTAATTTTTTTAAAATATCTCTCACGCCGTTAATATGCACATTTCCATTGATTTGTAAACATTTTTGAATTTGTAAGTGAAAGTGCTTTAAATTACTTTAAATGAAGTTTTTCGAAAATTCAATAGATTCTTGTAAAAAGAGCTTCAAATTTTGCATTTATAGTAACACTTAAATGCCATTTTCTTAAAAACTGATTCAAATGTTTCGATGAAAATTGTCATTTAGGACCAGGTTTTATTCTTCTTTAATATTCTTTAAGTAATATTTCAGTTCTACTATTAGGAAACCGAAAAATTTAAAAAAAAAATAAAATAAAAAAAAAAAATCACTTTTGGCGGCAAGAGAGTGGGGCAAGACCGTAAAGCCAATCCACATCAAGGAAATTAGAACACCTTACTATGAGATACAAGAAAGTCTGTGCCATTCTGTAGCACCAGTACTTACTTTCGCGTATACATACTTAAATACGGAGTAATATTCGTAGTATAGAGAAAGTTATGTAATGATGCCGAAAATCGATTTCTCTCTTTCCCTCCCTCTCCCTCCCTTGCTCTCCCTCTCACTCTCTCTCTCCCTCTCACTTTCTCTCTCCCTCTCACTCTCTCTCCCTCTCTCACCCTCTCTTCAATGGCCTCTTCAATTGTGAAACAAAATATTGGCAATGATTTTTATTCATTATCCCTCTGTTTCTCTCATTACAATACCATTCTCACTTTTTAGCCAGTTCAAAACTATTGGTCTGAATCATCCTGCAAATCCATGGTGGATGCCAAGGCTACAGATGTTTGATAAGTAACTTGGTTCATGTACTGAGAGATGACGACAACAGCATTTGGGTATATAAATCTAAAGCTTCAACATTCTGGAGTAAAATTTCATTGTTGCAAGGCATTATTACATAAGCTCATTATTGGACAGCAACACAAGTGTTTGTGAGTCAGAGTGAAAGATGGGTAGAGTTGGGGTTTGTAGTGTTATCCAATTCTTTTTTATGAAAGGTAAAACGCAAAAGAAATCCATGAAAGAAGAGCGCCTACATTGAGTGACTCATGCTCTTCCTACAAGACTTTGAGGCTTTGAGTCAACAAATTTAAGTGAGGCACGACAAGAATCAAAGATGCACCATGAACTGGAGTTTCCAAAACATCTGTGACACCAGAAAAAATCAACAGAATCCATGATCTTGTTTTGGCAGTCAGGCGAGTGAAAGTGTGTGATTTAGTAACCAAAGGTATCTCAAATGTTTGGGTGCATTTTGTTTTGCATCTTGAATTGAGCATGAAGGAGCTTTGGACCATATTGGTGCTGCCATTGCAAACTGCAGAGATGAAACGAAATTGCATGCGAACATTGCCAAGTGTTTGCAGTTGCTCAGCAAAATCCAGTGGATTTTTTGAATTGTTTTTTAACTATGATTGAAACTTGTATTCACCGTTACACTCTAGGAAAAACCCAACAGTCAGAACAATGGACTGCAAGAGGAGAACCAGCTCCAAAAACAGTGAAGTGCAATCCATCAGTAGGGAAGGAGATGGCATCAAGCTTTAGAGATGCTAAAGGTTTTCTTCTTATAGACTACGTTGAAAATGGTAAAAACCATCAATGGAGAATACTATTCATCCCTTCTCCAAAAACTCAAGGAATTTATCATTGTTAAACATTCTGGAATGGCAAGAAAAAAGTGCTGTTCCATCATGATGCGGAGAAAGGATAAACCTGTTTGCTTGTACTTTCATTTTGCATGATTTTGGAAGAAGAAATGTAAGATAAAAACAATTAATACAATATTTTAACTATTGAGGAACTAGAGAATATATTCTCCAACTATTTGTGGGTTTTGGGAAATATTTCTGTTTGAATTGTAAAAGGCATAAATGTAGGATTGTCATAAGTAAACATTTAAGAAAGAATTCTGTAGTATATGACTCAGTGTAGGGATCACAGAATTTTGAAAATGTGCACAGAATTCACTTCTCCCCTTAGCACGTCATACCATAACACGTATTTCAACTGTTTTTTGACGTGAAATAAATAATTAAATAAATAAATAAATAAATTATAGAAAATACTTTTACTGTTTTTTCAAATAAGTCAAACAATTCAGAAATGGAAAATGGAAAAATTAACATTATTAAACACAAGTCCCAATTTTGTTATCAATCTGTTTCCAGATAAACAAACAGAACTGATGAGTAGTGAAGAATCTACTTTGTACAGCCAGGCCATCCATTATGCAAATAGAATGGTATACTTATTAGTTCCTGTTGACTCCAGTTGTCGAAGTCATCGACCAGAAACGGGTCCATTTGATGAAGAGCGTGCGAGCAACAGCATAACAAACAGGTATTATGTAGTTCACAACATTCTCTGAATGATTCCTTTTTCAGAGAACGACGAACCTAGTCATGAGTTTTTATGTACTTTAATAAAATATTCCCAAAAGTTTTGTGGCAGTGCTTGAGGTAGAACTTTCTATTTAGAAAATATATAAAGGTAGAACTTTCTATTTAAAAAATATATATAGTTATATATAGTAACTGTTAAAATTAACAAAAGAGCATTTCTTATTTAAATGTAATAGCTTTTCTGTGTAAACAATTAATGAATTTTGCATTAAAGTAAGAATTTTTACTTCACTCCAGTGCATGCTCATTTGTGCCTTCAGCCCTGAATCAAAATTAATTTAACATTTTGTGAATTATTCATAATTGGAAATGTTAAGAGAAAAATTTCTATTATACTTATATTAAAAATGTACGATTTAAATTGCAGAACAGGAAATTTTAAATGCTTTTTCAAAACCCTATTCTGATGTTTAAAAATATATTGACATTTATTTCATTTGTGTTATTTGTGTACATGATTAGTATCATTAGTACATAGTTTAGTATCAGTAAAATGATAAATTCTCAATTTCTTTTTGGAGTAATTAATAATTTTTGTTTCAGCGTTGCAGAGAGTGATAGTGCTGATGCCGAGTCGGGGTTTGAGGAGCAGGATCCTGGTGAGACAGGCACTGCAGTTGTGCGGCTGGTCTCTCGTTTTGTGGACAAGGTGTGCACAGAAGGTGGAGTCAGCTCAGAACACATACGAGCTCTGCATCAGATGGTGCCTGGGGTAGTTCATATGCACATTGAAACATTAGAAGCTGTCCATAGAGAGTCGAAGAGATTACCTCCTATACAGAAGGTACGTTTCTCCTGCAAATGTAAGTAGCATTTTTGTGGCTTCAGGTCAAAATCAGCTATTTCCAATTTTAGTGATTTGAGGTTTTTTGATGTGAAGTTTCAAAAACTATTTTTATAATATTTACATTTGAATCATAACAAACTTATGAATATCATTGTTGAATATTCTTTTGACGGAATATTGTAATAAAACCCTTGTATATTCAGTGGAACTCATTAGCACATCTCTCTTGACCACCATAGTACGTCCCACACCTGATTTTGTTAAATTACTCATTAACACATTTATTATTTAACTATCTTGCTTACTATGTTTAATCATTGTTGGTAGAATGTTCCACAAATCACGTGCTTCAGTGTAGCACAAGAGACTTCAATGTACTTTAGGGTACTTAGGTTATAGACAAATTACACCAAGAAAGAATTAGGTCACAAAAGTAATAAATTTCATGTTGGGTGATGACTTTGCAAGAGGTAATGTCGAAGCCATTTACAAGTCAGACAATTGCTAACAAACAAATTGATGAATTGAGTGCATGGGCGTAATCTGTAGTTTTGTTGTCAATAGAAGCCAAGCGGTATATGTCACAGCTGTCCCTTCTTAGAATAATCTCTCTATACAAAAGATACTTTCAGAGAATATTCAGGGTATATTCAGTCCATGTGAACATGAGCCCAGATCCATAGAAATGTGTTCTATTGTATCTCTATGATTTTTTTTCTGTGTTTTCATTTTATGTTGTGTTACCACTCCGTTTGCTTTATTTTTAGTGTTGGTGTATTCTTTATTATTTATTTTAATTTTGTTGTCATTTGGAATTAAATTAGTTTATTTTGTGTGTATTTCGTACATTACTTACATGTGAATTAGTTTCTCTTCCTATTATAGTGTACTGAAGAAGTAAATATGGAAAGGACAAATTGAAAATTTTTCGACAACATATTTTCCCATTTAGAACATTTAAAATTTTTGATCCCTAGAAATATGTGCTAATCAGATTCCACTGTATCGATATGGGGCTTCTAATTGGCCAAAAAATGTAAATCAATTTTTCCGTGGTTTTGAAGTGCCAATATTCTGGTTTTGACATGACATTTAAATATAATTTAATAAATAATGTTAACATTTAGATGATACAGTAAAATTAAAATTAATAAAACTGGACTTATCTTGTTTTTATAAAAGTTTTCAAGTAAGTGATAATGTTGATGAAGATACTGATTCTGATAAACATGTCTGCAATTAATGAAGAATAGCAAATGCCAACCAATTGAGAAATATAAAAGATGAAAATGACTACATTTGAATAAAAAGTGACTATGTTTGAGAAATACGTATTTCTTTGAAGAGGACTAATACATTGATCTCTGTCCAGCCCAAGATACTGACGCCCAGCATGCTGCCTGGAGAAGAGGCTGTGACAGAGGGTCTTCGGGTGTACTTGCTGCCTGATGGACGTGAGGAGGGTGCTGGAGGGACGCTGGGAGGACCTCCCCTACTTCCTGCAGAGGGAGCCATCTTCCTCACTAACTACCGCATTGTGTTCAAGGGAACTCCCTGTGATCCATTCGGTTAGTAAGTTTTTAAGAACTTAATGAACGAATACATGAGATGGGTTACTAACACTTGAATTAAATTGAATTTCGTGTTATTTTACTGTTATTCATTTTGATATGTTAACTTTTTGTATTTGGAGAGGAAGTAATTAGTAAAAATGGAATGATTTATTTATACTAGAGGATTATAGAAAGATCCTGCTGATTGCTCTTGTGCTATTTTGAACTTAGTATTTCTCTTTGAAATGAAGGATAATGACTAAAAACAACCAGTGAATTTCCCTCAGTCTCTAGAATTTAAGTTTAGAGTTTGAAATCTTCCCATGTCTTTGTTATCTCACATCTTTTCCTTTTATTACCAGGAGATTATGATCTCTTTTGGCCTAATTATGCCTCCATTCCGTCTGTATAAAGCAACGAAATGACAGTACAAAATCATTGTTGATGAAAATGGACTCGTATTGATTTTTGCCATCACCCTTCAAATAAAATTTTTTAAAAATCGATTTGCACCTTTGTTCATTTCGTTGGAGAGAAATAAAAATATAATCTGACTATTGATACTGATGAGGACATGTTATATAAAATGTGTGAGGAAAAGTGTTTGAAATTAACATCTTAAATTTTTCCTTGTACAGCTTGTGAGCAGTTGGTTGTGCGCTCATTCCCTGTAACTTCTCTCACTAAGGAGAAGCGAGTCACAGTACAGTATCTTGCCCATCTTGACCAGTGGCTGCAAGAAGGCCTGCAACTTCGTTCCTGTACATTTCAGGTATCAGTCATTATTCTGTTTAAGTTGTGAAATGTTGCTTTGATATTTTTTGTGCCGAGTGCTAATTCTTCAGAAATGTAGACAAATAAGCTTTTTATTTACAGTTATAGTTAAGCATCTAAGAAACAATATAACACGTTTAACTTCCTTGTACATGTAGTGTAACTTAAGTCCTGTTATTAAGTATTATTTGATTCTAATTTCTGAATACATGTTCTTAATTTCCTGGTACTGAGGCAATGTTTTTTCTCAAAAATGTCTTTCCAAATGTCCTTTGTCCTTTTCCCAACTATATGTCTGTGTTCTGTCTTGTCTGTGTACAACATAAGCTTCTGAACCACACACAGGAGTTTTTTCCAAATGGATCAGTCTTGCTGAACGCAAGAGCTGCAAATTTAAAAGGAAACACTAAATTTCCAAAATTTACTCAAAAACGGCTCCTATGTTGTCTTAGAATATCTTGTTTCAATTGAGTAAAGTATGCTTCATCTCTAGGTTAAATTTTTCATTTGCCCTCTGTTATTTTCAAAAATTACAAAACTTTTTTATACTCTTCTGCACTTTTATTATTTAAGTTTCATAGATCTTATTTTTGAATCCATTAATTCTTCAGTTATACAATATACAATATTTGTGATGGTTCAAGACTTACTACAAGTTTTCAGTCAACACACTGTTTTCATTTCTGTACAATGTTAATCACTTTCCACATCATTTCATTCTGTAGTTGTAACTAAGCGATTCAAATTGAGTAAAGACAAAATCTTCCTAAGTAACAGTTATTCTATTGTAATATTGTATTATTGGATTTTATTGAAATTCTCTTGTTAAGCTTGTAGCATCATTTTGTCTGCAACCTCTAATATATCTTATAATCAGCTTCACGTTATTGCAGTTGGAGGAGCGATGATACACTCATATGTGCTTACAGCTTATTAAACTTGCATTTGATGAAGAGGTGACTGCTGAGAGCATTGAGAGCTTCCGCAAGATGGTACATCGAGTGCGCCATCCGGCACACATCCTGCACCATTTTGCCTTCATCGGCCAGGCTGCGGTCCCACAAACTCCTTTGCACAAGGGGAAGGAAAAGAATGCCACTCTTAAGTAAGTAATGTGCATTAAGTATATTTTACCACTTTTGTAGGATTATATGATAAACGTTTTTATTTACCGAACTGAGTATTTATTTATGCTCAAATCTATATTGGAAAGTACCAACATGTACATTAAAGGACTCTAATTGTACAACTTTGTACATCATCTAATTTATGGTATTCTGCTTCTTTATGATGCACGAGTAGAATGGTAAGTTATTTTGTTATTGAATTTTGAATTAATTGTATCATCGTTAAATGCACTTGTTATAGACACAGAAAACAGATGTTGAATGATTGTTAATTGATTGTTTTGCGTTTCTGGACACAACTTCTAAAGTCATTTAGTCTCAAGTTTACTGCATGATTATCAATTATCAAACTTCAAATACTTCGTATCTTATTCATGTATTTTTTATAATTTATAGGCTTTTGAGTGAACTTGTATAAAAGTATGTTACTAGTTGATCCATGCAAACATTCTCCTCTTTTGTAAATCATTGTTTCAAAAGTGAAAATAGCTTCATACTGGCACCCAACATTAAATATTTTTGAAAACCTGTACCATGTGGGGGGAATACTCAGAAGAACAAACCTCCGAAATTGAAATAAATCCATAAAGGTTTCATTTGGTAGATTATGGTATAACATTACAGAACATCAAAATAAAGGATGCATAGTGACTGAGTTGGGCACATTTGCAATGTGGGTTGCACGGGCCTGCAATTGTGTTGTGGATTACGTGGGCCTGCAATTTTCTTTATACTTAAAATTATCTACAAATGATTTTTATCTAAAAAATTCTCTATGTTTCGTTTTAAAAAATGTTTGATACACATCTGGGAAATAATTCCTTATCCAGCAGTAGCACATTATGAGGTTTTGTGGCAGGAGTTTTGTAAATCTTACACAACCATCTCTCCTTAGCTTATTGTACATTAAGAAATTGTGCTATGGCCAATATGTCAATCAATTAAAAATATAATAAAAATTGAATCTTGAATGACTGATTTTACAGTCACATAATCAGAGGGTGAAATACTAGATTCAACTGCATTGTCAAGAATATATTGTTATTGAAGAAAATCAGACTGCTTACATCGACTTAGAAAATGAGTAATTCTTTCACCGAGAGAAAGAAAGGGAGAAGGTGAAAAGGAGAAGAGGAAGGAGGGGAAGGTGCAAGAGAGAAAAGGAGAAGGGGAAGGTGCAAGAGAGAAGATGAGAAGTGGAAAGTCTAAGGGAGAAAAGGAGAAGGGAAGGTGGAAGAGAGATAAGGAGAAGGTGAGAGAGAGAGGAGAAGGAGAAGGTGAAAGGAAGGAGAGTGTGAGAGAAAGGGTGAAGGAGGAAGGTAGAAGGAGGGGAGAGAGAGAGGAAAAGAGAATGGTTTGATATTTATCAAAAGTAAGCACAATATCAAAAGACACACAAAATATTAACATAAAACACCTATATACAGTCCTATAAAATTTTTCCAAGTTTCAATTCCTATAAATAGGAATCAATCCAAATACATGAATTTCATGATTGATTATAATGTATCATGCCCTAAAAATGAACCCATTAACTGAAAATGCGCATATCAAAATACACACATGTGAAACTGAATAATAAACATGTATAATTCTTTACAGAATTGTGTAGCATTTCTACTGAAATGTTTCAGTATTTTTTCCCTTTTCTTGAGTGTTCTGCCATTTTAGTTTTACTCGTTTTTGGCTGTTGCTTATGATATAAATGTAAGTCAAAAGAACCAATTATACATTCAAAGAAGAAAGTCTTCATTGATTGTAAAATTGGTTCTTTTGACTTATGTTGTGTCATGAGTACCCAAAATAAATTTAATTTTATCACTTAAACATTCTGGCAGTGTATTATTTTCAAGTTTAATAATTACACCTAACTAAGTTACTACTCTATTCCACAAATAAAAAGTGAAGCATTTCAAACATGTGACTGCAACTATCACATTTCATTATTTTCCTCAGTTATTTTTTCTGTTGAGTTTGCAGTTTATTCATGTTGCTTCTCTGTTCAATCCTAGCTGCAAAGCAGAATAATATTTTAAGTGGGTGGCAAAATGTGTTTTATAAATTACATATTTACCTGAATATACCATGTGTTTATTTTTTTCCCCTAAATATCTCATTAGAATAATGCAGGCTTGTATTATATTCACATATTAAGCTTAGACAGTTAAGATGTATATTTTTACACTGCCTCTATGCCAAGAAGAAACTCAAACGCTGATGAAACAATAAGCTGCAAATGATAAATATCATGCATATCTGTATTACCTAATTATATTTGCGGAAGTATTGTTTGCATCCCCTGTGGATTTGCAGTGTGATTCAGATATCTTTATTGGGCTAATGTTCAGTTGAATATTAGTGAAAACTTCTCAGATTTGGAAGCTTGCTCTCTCTCCCAAGTTACTCATGAAACAAATGATCAGAGATTGAATAGTGCACAGTTTATAACTCGAGCATGTGAACATTATGATACAAATTTCAGTTATGTTCTGTGAATGAATGTGTAAGAACTGTAGAAGAATCAGAGGCCATGAACAAGAGCCTGCAACATTGCAACAGGAACAAAATCTTGTGACCCGAAAGAAAATGTTTGTAGGTGGTATTAGATGAAAGACAAACACAAATTAAATGCTCCAATGCCAAACACTAGAGGATGGTGCAGTATGGGAGAAGAACCAAAAAGAAAGAAACAATGAAATACGTGAAGTTTAAGATGGTTCTCTCTCAAATGTGTTCCACACCTTTATTTGACATTGAATAGGGAGTAATTTTCCTTGAACACAAGTCATAAGTCATTAAACATGGAGTATTTCTCCTTAAACATAATTGTTTTGTATTAATGTAATTGCCTTTAATCCCTGTCTACCAGGGGCTGGCACCATTAGTATCTGGGATTGCCAGATATCTCCCATCCATTCCCACCCATCAGGACCCTCAGTATTTCAAGCTGCTTAATGTAACTTCATAGAGTGTTTAGCAGTTTGGCTACTGTTGCGAGCAATGACAAATGGTAGTGACAAAAACAATGATTAAGATGATTTTAAGAAAGAAGAAAATAGCAGTAGCTCAGGCAATACTAATTTTTAACATTTTCATCAACAAGATAAATTTCTTGTTGATTAGACAGTTAACAATTTTATTTTGACTGTAAAAAAAAAAAAAAAAATCAGGAGATCTCTCATTGAGAGTCGACTTATATTTGGGTAAATATGGTACTATTCTGATGAATAAATTTACCCGATTGCTGGTACTTCTCATGTAATTAATTTTCTTCACAGTTTTTTTTAATTACATGATGAAGTATTTTAAATTTTTGTATTCAATTAGTATATCAAAAAACGCTATTTCATTTGCTTAATTTTTACATTTCTTGAGTTAACAATTTTTATGTCTCTAAAAATTTTTTCTTAATATATAATAGTCTCTTGTCTATTCCTTCCATTGTTTCTTTCAATTTTTTTCCATTTCTTTTGAACTTTATCTAAGTAAATCGTCATCACAGTGAGTAGAAGAGAAAGTATGCTTGCTGAGTTTTATGCAGAGGACTGCTACAGTGTGGTGTAGCTCTTGTGTAGCGATAAATGTTTAAGTTGATTGACTTGTGGAATTAATTATGCATTATTATTGTAATCTTAGGAAGAAAGAGAATCTGAAAGGTGAATTTTCTGATAACATAAATTAATTCTATATACTTTCCCAATCAAAAATTGTTCCATGAAATTCTATGTAGGCAATCTAGGACAACTCTCAGTCTAGAGATTGCTTTACACTTCAACAAAATCTGATCATATTTTACATTAGTTAATATGAGGCAAGGTAAAAAAGCTGTCTTATCATTAAATAATTTCAAGACGGATTCTATAATGTTTTCTCGAATTTTTGATAATTCTATTTAGGTATAGTATCTTTCATTACTATTTTTTTTATTAAGGTCAATAATTAATTCGAAACAATGTTGATACAATTATTATGCAGTTGTTAGTTATTATACTCATTTTATATTGTACATTACATTGAAAATTAATCATTAATTATACTAAGTAGGTTCATAGCATGTTAGAACACTAATTAAAAATTTGGTTTTCAATAAACTAGTGTAGGCCACTCTTTACAATTTCAATTTCACTATTCACTTTCATTTCAAAAGAAGTCTGGAATGGAAGAAATTTGATTACAAGATAATTATGCTTTACCATTAGCATTTGTCTCAGTTGATCAGTTCAAAGAGATTCTCACATCTTTAGTTTAGACAACCACCACCAACAATTGTGATAAGGTGGTGACAATAATAATATGGCACCATAGCAATAATATAAAGCACACTTTTTCTTCTATAAGCTGTGCCATCATGTCAACAGCAAATGACTATCATCTAATTGAGTAGACAAATTTTGTTTAAGAAGTTATTAATGTCATTTATTTACCTTACAGAGTTGTAAATAAGATTTTATTATCTTCATGAATGAAATACTTTTATTTTTGCATTATATTAAATGCAAATTATTTGAAAGATTATTACTTCCAATTACATTTTTTCATTCTTACAATAGAACAACATTTTTCAAACGTTCAACCCTGATGCATATAATATTTCAGCAGTATGATCATGAAAAGTTATTATCGAATACTTAGATTGATTTCACAAACTTTGGCTTTTAAACTATTGTACTTGTTAATCATATTTTCATTAAAAATTTGATATTTCTGTGAGAAAAGGTTAATGTACTGAACTGGATTTAAAATAATTAAGGAAGACAATTCAAAATGACAAATATAAATCTTGTTTATCATCAAAATTTCAATTTATTTCCTTATTTGTTAACATGTGTGTAACTCAGGATTCACAGTTTGGTCCAAAACTATTTGACTTGAGATTTAAACTTCCTTCTATACTGATTTTCACATTGAGAAGGCCCTACATTAGGGTTATAACTTTTTTCAGATTTAAAAGCCTGTGGTGGCAAATGATGAATTTTTGTCTAAAACTTTCAAAAATGACTGCCATTTTGTTAAATTTTGAAAAAAAAAACTTCCACACCTAATCACATGTTGTATTAAGTTGAAACATCAAAAGGAAATTTAGTTGTATTTACTAATAAAGATAGTATACATAATTACTCATGCAGCATATTAATCAAATGGTTTTAAATTTGTCTATTACTGTTTATGAACTTGCTGTTAAGATATTTGTCACTTTCGTAAGTTCTGTGAAGCTCTTTTATCAGCTTTACAGCTCGCTTGACCACTATGTTTGAGCGAGGCACATGAAGCATGGACTGTTCCTTTATCCAATGAATGGAAAAATATTTTAAAGCCATAGGACACTTCAATTTGGAGACAGCAGCTTGCAGCTCATTGTAGGTGTTCTTTAAATAGTGCTGATTTGAAAACCATGCTTTTGCCCAAGCAGTTTCAATTAAGTCACAAGGAGATTTGAACTGATCTTTCCATTTTGTAAAGTGAAAAAAGCAATTATTGCAAAGATTGCCTGTGAATTCCTACTGGCACTATGAAGGGAAGGTAACTTTTGCCTCTTGAATAGAGGCTACTTTTTCTCCTTCTGGTAGAAATTATATCCTTCACAGGGTTCAAAAAGAAACCTGAAGTCATCTCACCGTCCTGGGTTTTTATGTATCAGTATCTTTTCTTTGCAGGAATACATTTTTTGTAAGTGATGATTCCCTACTAAAACATCAACTACTAAAACATGAATTGTTAGTTAATGTTGGGTGTTAGTGATTTTCTTGGGAACAGGAAATCCATCAAGTGACGTAGAACCAAGTCGAGAGTATGGTGATGTCATGCTATAAACTGAGATGCTTCTAGGCCCTTTAGAACTCTCTCAGGAGTTTAAGAACAACCCATTTTTGTGCCCCGTATTGACTGCTGTGGTATCAGAAATTATCATTTTAACACTCTTCCATGCACTGTATTCGTCTGCCAGGGCTTGTATTTGAATAAAGATGTCATCAGCTGATCCTGTGTCACAAGCCAAAACTCCAAGGTGCAGAGTTCTTGCCAAATTATTAAGAGAGACTGCCTGATATTCTCAATTCTCTTCCCATCAAAATGCAAGCAGAATTCTTCTTCAGCAGTAAGTTCTTTGAGGTGGTTCTTGACCTTTCCTACTTTTTTAATCACACTACGGCAAATCCCAGATCGTGATGTGTAGGTACATCTATTCCATTTTCAGCCACGTTTTGAAGAACTTTTAATGCTTTTCTTGTCAACTAGGACACTTTTGACACCAGCTCTAATGCAGATTTTGTTGTTTCATACTTTTGTTTTACAGGAGAAATAGAATTGTAATTCATCCCAATCAGTGCTTTCTTCTTCAGTATTTTCTGCTTCAATACTATCAGTAAACTCTTGCACTTGGCTTGTTGTCTGAAGTGATAAGCTTCTTTGCTGTTTTGAAGGATGGATTGTTTTCATAGGAGCCAATTGTTGAGTCGTGTATCTAACTCAGCCTCCTCGTTCAATTTGTTTTCTGTAAAGTTCTTTGTCTTCATTGTAATGCTAATTTTCTCTCTGCTTCATCACATTGAAAATGAGTGAGATTTTTTCAAATTCTTCTTCCCTCCGCTTTCTATAGTTTTCGAACAATTTTATCATCTTGTCAACCTTTGCAGAAACTTGCTGCGTAGAAAGAATTGGGGAACTTAGCTTCTTCCAAAGTTTCAGCACTTCATGATATCTTTCTTACTCGCTTAGCTTGTCCTTGGAATTCATCGCACTACCCCAAATATCAACCTACAATGCATCCGTTCAAAGGCATTTTACACGTAATCTCATTTATGGCCTTTTTCATTTTTGCTAGGATGGGTCGACACTTTGAAGTTATTGTCAAATTCTTTGTCCATTTCTTTTCAGCCAATTCTACTGCTGATTTGAATTGCTTTCTTTTAAACGGCATGTTCCAAACTGAAAATAAATTACAAGTCATAAAAAAAAACAATTCAGGAAGTATAGTTTAAAAGAAATGTGATTCTTTATTTCTTTATATCTCATAAATGAAATTATATTGAGCCCGGAAATTTTTTTCATAAACAAACTAAAATAATGTTAAAAATGGTATAAATAGGCAAAAGTTCATCAAATGCAACATGAGGAAAATTAATATTTCGACAAAAGGTAAAAAAGTCATAGCCCTACTCACATATCTTGTGGAGAATGCCAAACTGCCTCCAAGTGATATATTTTAAACAATGATTTTTGATTCTGTCGTGCCTGTCATGCCTTTTAAGAATTATGGAATGTATTGGTTAAATCAATATGTTATAAATGATAAATAGTTCCATTTTGCAAATAATATTTAAGCATTAATGTTATTTAAAAAGAGTTCAAATTCAAGTACCTTTCCCTCTAAAATTATAATGAATCAGTATTTATTATTATGACTCAAAAAACACTCCTCTGAGAACCAGCTCAAACACTTACAAAATTTCTTGGATTCTTGAATGGTATGTAATGGAATACATCACTGGAGAGTAATTGCATTCTGTATGATTCATAACCGCACAGTGTGGCAACCTGCATTTCCATCAGACTAAAGCAAATCTTTATTAATTTCCTTGCTGAGCTGTTGGCCCCAATGCTCTCTGCTATGCTGTCTCCATTGTGGAATAATGTGAGCCTCAGAGCTAATCAACTTTTATTATGTATTTGCAATGGGTTAAATATAATATTTTCTGAATCATGGAGGACTCTAAATAATATTATCAAGTATAGAAAAGAAAAGTTAATAAACTGAATGTTTCTTGAACCACAATAATATTCCTAAAAATTACAGTGAAATGTAAACATATACCAATTCATTAAACAGTCACATCACTAAGATGTGAATTAAAACAAATTTTAGCAAGGATGATTTGATTTTAAGCCAAAAAGTGAAGCAGAAAATATTAACCTTTAGTGAGAATAATGGTTTGACCATATACAGGTGCCCGAAAGCTCCTGTTAGGGAAGAAATCTGCTTTTAAAGCAAGTAATATTTATTTAAAAATATTCCAAGAACAATAGCATTAAAAAAAATTAAATTGTGAGGAACACATTTTTGTTGTCAGAGGTGTGGGTGGTATTAGAAAGTTCGAAACCAAAAAAAAAGAAAATTATCATTTTGGTTGAAATTTATTGGTCAAAATATTTTACTTCATTTTGCTTTGGGGAGGTTTTACTCAGTTAGGTCCTTCCTCAAGTATTATAAATCCTTTTCTGTTTTTGAAATATTGCGGGAAGAAGAAATTGAAGTTTAAAGAAGGAATTGGAATTGATATTTGGTATGTTTCAAAAATTTGATTTCAGTTTTACTTCTTTGGCAAAAATATAATTTTTTTTGTCTTGTTAATTATTGGTGTCCTCTATGGAAATTTAGCAAGCTTTGTAAAAATGATGTATAGGTTGGATAAAAAGTAATGAGAATATTGCTGTAACTTAAAGTCAGTGACTTAGTATGCTGCCATCTGTCGTGACAGAAGGAAGGACTATTAGGCTAGTGTGTGCAGTAAGCAGGAACAGTACTCTCAGTCTACTGCAGTGTGTAAATTGTTGAACTTAGTAGCAATAGTTCAAGCACCCTAACATCCTGTTTACAAAAGTAGAGCAAATTGCAAAAATAGAGGTTCTTGGCTCAAAATTAAATTGACAAGATGTCAGAGTAAGCACAAATGTTTTCGGGGACTGCATAAAGCATGTTGTAATGCAGAGTTGCCATACTCCACAGTTGCACAATGGGTTAAAGTGTTCAGATTAGGCATAGATTCTTTGAAGGATAACCCTCATATGGAACAATCATACATGGAGAACTCTTGAGCCGCTGGCAATGGGAGATTCTGGAACATCCACCTTACTCAGCTGATATGAGTCCCTGTGATTATGATCTCTTTAGCAAAATGAGAGAACCACTACAAAGAACCTGGTACCAGAGAAGAAATTATTCATGCTATGGGGCAGACCATTTTGCAATTTTGGGTCATCAACAGAAATAGACGCACAAATAATGTACATCTTCTTAATATTTGGCAAAAGGTCATTAATATTGAAGGTGTGTAAATGTTAATACCTCTGTCAATAAAGTTATCTCAAAGAATAAAACATAACTCTTTACTTTTTATCCAACCCTTGTATATCTTAATTTTCTGTATAACGAAAAAGGTTTCATTAAAACAATGTAGATTGAATTATATAAGAAATGTCACAATAATTTACGAGTTCATGGTCAATATTTAGTGAAAGGATTATAAATGGATATGCACGCAATACATTGAAATCATTTTCTAATATTCACGTTCTGTATTGTAGCCCTTTGTTGTTCTTTATAACATCATTATGCCTGTAAAAACTGCTTGTGTGAAGCGAATGTCGTTTTACAGAAGTATCATAAAAAACTCTCAATGAATAATTTTTGTTTGTATCATGTACATTTCTTACAATTAAGGTATCATTAAGGTACAATTTTAAGTACCAATTCTAAGTAACATCTCACTCTTTAAAGTGTCCACGACTCTCTTTTGTAAAACATGCTTATAGCTGTTTCTGGAGCAATGATACAATTTTTCTTTACAATCTGGTTGCATTTGTATTCTGTAGTTTCAATTGGAGATGTGGCTACTAATCAAAATTTAAAAGATTCTCTGAAGTACTCAAAATACCTCCAAATAGTGACATTTAGATTCCAAATAGATAAGTAAAGTAACTCCCAGAATATTGCAGTAGCGCTCTCTGCAATATTCATAAAGTTTTTGTGGGAAAAATTATGACTTATCAATGAAAGAAAATTCATTTGTCTTTAACACTAGTGAAATTTAGAATTTTACGGCTAAGTATTGATTCTTATTCTGGAATTTAAGTCGTCCAGACGCACTAACATTTAAACAAATTTTTTGATGTATTAAACTACTTATGATCAAGAAAAATTAGTGTGGTAAATGTAGCTCAAAAAATTAAAATACTTCAGCTAAATTTTACACTGGATCTTATAAAAATCAATTGAACTTAGTGGTTAATGCAAGTATTGGAATCAATTTGTAATAGTTTCATCAATCACGATTGTTGGATCCAAGATAGCTTAAAATTTTTTCTCTTAACCCTGGTCATTATAAGAGCCCTGACTACTGTTGACGTGTTCACTGTGTTACCTAGCTATAATTAGAGAGCCCAGCTCCTACAACCGTGGTTGCATTTAGGTCAAATACAATATTGTTCATTTTTCAGCTGCAGCTTTAAAATTATTGTTTTAACGTTCATACATTATGACTATATAATATTATGAAGAAAGTTCTGTACTAGATATTTTTACTGTTCATGCTTTGAGATAATCAGAAATTTCATTGTGTACATAATTTATAGAATATTCATAATACAGTGATTTTGTTAAACTCAATATTTGTTGGTGAAGGTACCAATTTGCCTGATATATTCATAATATTTGTGTGGCGAAGGCTGCATAAGTTTATACTATTATCTTTACATTTCATCACTATTGTATCTGAGACTAATGGGTTATATAATAATTTTGTGTTGTAGGTTCATTAAACTTCGTAAGCTCCCTATAGCAAGCAGGTACTTAAATTTTCACTCACTGTCTGCTGTACCTTCATTTGTCTTTTCTCCCCTCCTGCTGCTGAATGGAATGAATTTGATTCTGCACAACTTGAAATCTTTGCTTGGAAACTTGTTAAAACTTGCTACACTTAATTCAGAAAAAGAAAAAAAAAGAAAAGAAAAAATTATGGAAATAATATGTAACTTTATAAAACTTCTTAATATACAACTAGTAATGTTAGAACAATACTTGCTTTCTCATGTTATTTGTAATGGCTACACAATTATTCAATACTGCTTGAACTTGCAAAAGTTTTTCCAACCTGCACACATTTTTTCTCCCCTGTAGGATTTGAACTCAAATCCTCAGATTTAACAAGCCAGTCATGTTACAGCTACACTACCAGCCTCAAGTTCAACTCTACCTTCCCAATGCTTGAAAAAATGTTGAACATCTGAATTTTCAATTTTGTTTTTTAATCTGAGATTTTCATTTTTATTGTTTCAAGATCTACTTTTAAAGAACAAGTTACGTTCAGGAAAAACAATATCTACAATCAGTGTTGTAGTTTTTCATTGTTAATTTTTTGTATAAAAAAAACCCAACAGAGTTGGCCAAAAATGAGATCTGCCCAATTTGATTTATTTGAAGGGAACATAAAGCAAACATTATGCGAAAGCTAGTCGCTTTTCCAAAAAATTGTACATGACCTTATTAAAAAATTAATTTTTTTGAACAGATTTCATTAAGGGCAAAAATCTATCATCAATACTTTTGCAATTTTCAAAAATTCAAAGTTCGTCAAAAGTGGGACTTACAATTTTTTAAACATCTAATAATGTAATTGAGGGGAAAAAAATAAAGAAAATTATTGGAGCAGATTTTGAGAAAATACTTATACTATTTAAAAATTACTTATATTTCACGCAAATTGTACAGTTCATGCACCTTATTTACAGATTTAATGTTAGAGAACACATTTCATTAAAAAAAAATGCCAATTGTCAAAATCAATAATGTAGTTGTAGGAAGACGCTGAAAAATCTTTGAACTTTTGCAATTTTCGAAAATTTAGAGATTTTAATGAAAATGGGGCCTGCATCATTTTTTAACTGTCTTTACCTTATCTATCAGAGGAGAAAGTTTAATAAAAAGATTTGGAGCAATTCTTTAGAAATTTAGAAAATGTTTAAGCTATATAAAAGGATCCTCAAAATCAAAATCTACGTTTCAAACTGTCAGTGCTTTGAGTTCTTCCAGATCGATTAGGGAACATCAATTTTGGAGAAAATCATCTGATTGGTGTATGCACTAGCGTTGTGGACGGACGGAAGAATACACACATTTCGGTGTCAATCGATTTTTGATATAAAGGATTCACAAAAAGTGGATTCTGACAGCACGTGTTAAGAGAAAGTAATTTACTACATACACGAACTAGATGGACCGGAACTACAGGAATATACTAGAACTTAATCCACCTCGATACTAAAGCCCTGCAATGCAAGTTTTCTGTTAAAAAATCCCCAATTTCTGGTGCATTATAATACTTTCTCTTTACTATGTATGTACAATGTAAGGTGAGAAATTAAAAAATGTGGGCGAGTGGAAAGTGCAGAAGGAGTTGGGCGGGCGAATCTGACAAAATGGTCTGAGAGAGTGGGACTGGAGGATGTTTTGTTGATAACTAGGCAAAGCCTACTAGTAGTAGAACAGTAGTAGTAATTACAACAATAGTAGTAATTGTAGTAGTAAAAATAAGTGTATCTACATCACTGAAAACGCCACCACCAATAACAACGGCAGCGATGACGATGATGACGCCTCCACCAACAATAACATCTGCAACCATAACACCACCAACACTACTCTCCCCCACCACAAACAATACCCCCATCATTACCAGCAACACTACCCACACCGCTTCCCCCCATCCACCACCAAAAGAGGGGCCTAGAGAAAGAAAGGGCAGTAAATCCAACACCAACATTAACATGAACACCAACGCCAGCATGAACACCGCCAACATCAACATGAACACACCAACATTAACATGAACACCAACGCCAACATGAACACCAACGCCAACATGAACACCAACGCCAACATGAACACCAACGCCAACATGAACACCAACGCCAACATGAACACCAACGCCAACATGAACACCAACGCCGACATGAACACCAACGCCGACATGAACACCAACGCCGACATGAACACCAACGCCAACATGAACACCAACGCCAACATGAACACCAACGCCAACATGAACACCAACGCCAACATGAACACCAACGCCAACATGAACACCAACGCCAACATGAACACCAACGCCAACATGAACACCAACGCCAACATGAACACCAACGCCAACATGAACACTCACCCCATCACCACCATAAAAAACAAACAAATTTATGTCACCTGCGGCAAAATCCACCTCACGTGAGTGGTTACAATACAGTATGAATTTAAAAAACTATATAAATCAAATATTTATATTACAGATGTATTTTATAGTTTGATACGTTTCTAAACACAAATGCTTAAATTATTGATAACTTTTTATGAAGTGTGTAACTTTTTATGAAGTGTTTATTTGTGTGTAAAATAGTTCACAATTGTACATTTTCCAAAATTCTTAAACAACATTTTTTCAAAATTAGCTCAAATCTCCCCTTCCTTACACACACTCACATACACAAACATTTATACATTAAAAGGCATTTGGCTCTACTATGATATTCCAAAAGTGTTATTTCATTTAAAGAGTTGACCAAAGAACTATACGGATTTTTTTTATGATACTAATGTATTGGATGTTATTGAGATAGAATTGGTATTGCAAAGTGCAATATTGGCCATAAATGCATCTAAAGGCTGGATTTTATTTATAAATAATTATTAGTTGTATTAATTTTTATTAAATTATTATTATTATTATTATTATTATTATTATTATTATTATTATTATTATTATTATTATTATTATTATTATTATTATTATTATTTTATATGACCGGTTTCCATAATATGGGAGATTGAGTTGTCCTCATGGCACACAGGGTGTGGGTTTGAATCTCATAAAAAGCATGCTTGTTTTGAGTTGTGTTTGGGGCATAGGGGCATTACCACTCTCATTTATCACTTCTGCACCCTTATCATTCCACAATTTTTTATACTAACCTGATTGCCAACTGATTGTGAGATTTGGGTGCAATCTGTCTGTGTAATGAAGGAACTGTATCTCACATTCAAACCAATGGTACAAGCTTCTTAATGGATTGAAGTCCTATCACAGGCATCTGTGTACGAGTAATGGCACAGGAGCGAGATGGGGCTAGGGGCTACCTTGGCATGTGTTTGGGAATCATGATTAAGCTATTCACTGAGAATTGTCTCCAAGTGGTGGTAGTTACTGCCGCACGGGAGGCGCCACAGACCTTGGGAGGGCCCTTACGTGCCCATAGTTGACAGCTGGGGAGAGAGTAGGGCTAGAAGGAAAAGGGAGACTCAACTCCAAACAATGGGGAACAAAGATAAAGTTTGTGTCATATTGTAGCATGACTGGCTGAGGTATTAGGGACTCCAAAACTCGTTCAGTCAAACTTTGTTAAAACGCAACGTTCGTTCGCAATATTTATTAGAGAGATTGGCATTAAACGAAGTCTTTCTAAACTATTTTGTGGAGCACAAGTGCTTAAATAGATTTCCTTTATTTGAATCACAAGCTCTTTTACTATAAAAATTGAAGTAGGATAATTTACAGTAAAAGTTGTGCACATTTCTTGTGTCGTAAATGCTGAAAGTTTTTCGCGATCTTTCACGATTGATGCACCAAGTTCTTCTGTTTCCATGTTTCATATACTGCATCAGTTCCTGATGTTTTTTTTTTTTAAGGAAGCAGCCAACCATTAATATATCATCTACTACTAACCTCATTAAGTGATTTGTACACTTGAATTAAAAAAAAATGAAAGTCAATAAGCCTGTGTAAAAATAGTGGGACAAACGAAGTGAAAGTGATTTTATTTTGCTCATAGAATTGTGTTACTCAGCCTATTAGCCTCTTGTTGCAAATAAAGTGCCACTTTACTAGCATATAAATAACCATTTTTCGGTGTTAGGAATGTACAAAACAAGATTTTCTGTAATTTTCCTCTTGCAGAATTACAATACTCTCCATAGAGGTGTCTCAGAATAAATGTTACAGTGTTCTAAGGCGTATAGAAGTGTCAAAAATGACCATCCCCCTTTTGTTTTCAATGAATGTAAAGTGGTACATTTCTTATTCCAGAGTTACACATGTGGTATTTACCCCTTATTTTTAGGCAAACCCATATACTCTTGTGTTGACTAGCAAATTTTCTTAACTGCTTCAGAACGTGACTTGAACACCTGTGCATAAAGTGTTACTTGACAATTTCCCATATATTTCATGTGTGAAACTCTTTTATATGAAATTACCCACTACATTTTCATTGGCAAAAACTGATTATTTTCAACTCCTCTGTGTGCCCTAGAAGTTGGTAACATTATTCTGAAACAGCCTGCATACTACCTAAGTAGTACACAAGAAAGTAAATTTCCTTCAATGTGAAAAGTAAGGGAATTCTAAAAAAAATAATAAATTTCTTGTTGTATAACTGTTTCTACACTCTCAACAGAAAATAATTATTTAAAAAATTTGTAAGCAGAAAAGTATTATAAAAATTGAATGGAGAAAAAATATTTTAATTGTATGGGCTGAGGAAGTGATGTAAAAATATTTCAAATTAGTTCAAACATTTAATATTGTATCAGAATAAATGTTCCATGAGTTTGACTTCATTTTACTTGGCACGTTTCTCTATATTTCTCCGACCTGTTTAAATGATGACAATTTTCTTTCACATTATCACTTTTGAACATGTAGGTGCATAACAAAAACATTTTTACAGAATGTATTTGATGAAGTGATATAAAATCATAGTTCACATGAAATGGAGGTATTTAATACCAACATTACTCACTTTAAGTTTACTAACTTGTTTCAAGTTGTGCAGACATCAGTATATATATATTATGAATTTACGGATGGCATGACAGAGACAATGTAAGCATGTTTTCTCTGTTTCATCATTTCCATTTTGAAGTTTCACTAGATGGCATACAGATGTATGATTGATGTAACTTCAGTAATCACAACACACTCGATGAAATTGCATCAACTCTTCTACTTCTCTCATGCCTGCCTGCTCATCCTTTTCCAATGTAACAATGCATAAAACTATTACTGTACACTTGGTATTTGGAATGTTGCAGTATTCTTCTTCCCAGGCAATGATGTTCGTTAATCTGTGTTGTTGTATGTCTGTGTCTGTGTTTCTTCTCATACACACACATTCACACAAATATTACTCAGACCAACTTGCTCCTCACAGAGCACACACTCAATCACATTTCACATGCACATGCCTTTTAAAATTTTAATTAATGTTCTGCAGAATATATCTGTGAAGTTCTTTTAAATGTCTGATAATTTTGATAAATTTATCCCTTTACAACTTTTAATTTTGAAGTAAGAAGTATCATTTCATTTACTTAAATGAAGCCACATGTACAGAGTAAAAAGTAATTAAGTTCATAATATCAACTAGCATCTGAAAGTGAAATTAATGGATATCAAAGGATGAATAAAGCAGATTCAGTTGGCAGTTTGCACTCAACGAAGGAGTGTGTTATTGCCCATCAACCCTGTCTCTGTTCAAAGAGAGATTTTGTGACACATAATTTGATGGAGACTGAAATAATTTTACATAAAATTAAAATCCCTAATTTATTGAAAAAATTGGTTGGACGTAGGCTTTAACGAAAGTCCAGACCTGTATTATTTTCGTGTTAATTAATTTGATGAATTGCATTTCCTATCTTTGTTTCTACTTTTTTTGCTTTAATTAAACAATTCATTGTAGTAAAACAATAGAAAATAATTGTAGCCACTGTGTAAAGGAAACAAAGATATTGTGTTTAGATGTTACAAAAATAATAATTCAAGTTTTTAATTAATATTATTGTGGGTTTTTTAGTGATTTTTAAATGAAAGATACATTGGTTTAAAAAATGTTTTCAACAACATATTATATTATTTTAAGAAACCAATATTCACATTTTATTGCTACCACAGAAACAGTACAAGACAGACATCTATTATTGCTTGTAACACTCCATATATTTAAATTTTCTAAGGATTTTTTTTAATAGCCACACAAGAGTAAAGAATTGCCTTAATTGATTTTTGTTGTAAACATAACAAAGATATTGTCAGTGAATCTGTTTTTGGTTAATGTTGTGATCCTTCTATAAAAGTGAATAGAAGGATGTTAGGAAAATTTGCATTGTTTAATTTTGTCTACTTTGCCTGTT
Source organism: Teleogryllus occipitalis (assembly GCA_011170035.1). Classification (NCBI taxonomy): domain Eukaryota; kingdom Metazoa; phylum Arthropoda; class Insecta; order Orthoptera; family Gryllidae; genus Teleogryllus; species Teleogryllus occipitalis. The sequence goes on along the minus strand of BLKR01000180.1, from coordinate 50,637 downwards.
ATGCTTTTGCTTCTTAAATTTTGAAACTTATGTAGTATGTGGGTTATATTTGTGTGTAGCAAAGTGAAATTATTGTGTAGTTTGAGTACCTGTTCACTAAACCTTTGGGACTGAATTGATGTGTTGAAATATCATTTTGATGTTTTGGTGTTATCAGGTTACATATTTCCACATATTCCTAGGGCAAGGTAAATGGAAATAATGTTCATTTTTGGAAACATCAGTGATACTCCTATGTAGGTGTGACAAGGAATGGAAAAGTTAGTGTTTATTTATTTGAAGAAGTGAAAATGTTTTTAAAAGTTGTCTCTATGAATGATTGAGGAAAGAGCTCTGCTGCCCCCCCCTTCCCCCGCCACAAAAATAGCTTTTGGGCTAATCTGTGCTGTGTCCAGAATTCATTCAGTCATCATTGTTTCTACCTTGGATGCATCTTGCAGGTTAAGCAATTGAAAATTTTAAGCTTATACAATAATAATCTTAAATAAAAAAGTTTTACCAATTTTAAAAATATATAAAAATCTGTACCTTTTTGAAACCAACTGTTTGAATTATATAATCACTAGATTATAATCTTAGTTCATCATTTTTATAATTATATTTTCAAACAAAATGACGTTTTGGAACTTGATGCATTCCGATCTTCAGATAACATTACTGTAATAAGACAAAATTACAAGGCAATGATATATTCAGTAAGGTACAGACCAAAGTAATTAATACTAATATTCCTATATTTAATTTGCCAACTTTAATAACTATGTGCCAAATAGCGCAATAAAATAATAAAAGCTGCTGTTGAATGTGTGGAATTAGAGTCCTGGTGTAGCAAAAATCCTACTTATGTGATGTTGATTTCAGTATTTTTACTGCTACAGGCCCCTCGATTTCAAGCCAAAAGGCTTCAAGTTGGCATGCAAATAAATGAACTTGTATGGAAATTACTGCATTCCAATTGTGTACATAGAGGAATTGCAAATTAATTTAATCAGTTATTTACATTATTCATTCAAAATCAAAACTGTTTTTGTACTTTTCCAGTCTTCGTGAGTACCTAACAAATCCTTTAGTGGCGCTAGTGCGCAAATGCGGTGTGAGTGTAAATTTCAAGATTTCCTATTTTTTTAACCCTTTATCAAGTTTATTTGCACATTGATTTAAGTATAATTTGCTATTATATTTGCTAATAAAGCACAGATTTGGGCAAAAATAGTGCTTATGCAGATTGCCTGTATAAGTACTATGTATACATGCAAATATATAAATAAAAAATCTAAGTATCATTAAATAATATTAAAACTAAAATCTTAAAATGATATTAAAGTAATGTCAACAAAATGAGATGGGAGCAGGGTTTAATTTCTGGCGGAACATGACAGAATGGCATTCCGGTATTATTAAATTGTATCTCTGGAATTATTTAATTGTGTAATAAAAATATAATTATTTCTATTAAAAATAGTAGGTAATTTGCGGTGCGTTCTGGGACCTACAATTTTATAAATCGAGCACTGAATGGGAGCATATATAAAAGCATTTACGATTATGATCCTTTCATACACTTGCATTGTAACAGCTTATGCTAAATTATTCACTTACCGTCACTTACATTTCTGAGATGATTTTACTAAAAAAAAATATTCAGATCACAGCCCATCAAGCTCCAAATCAGTCCGTGCCTCCTTGAAATGCAGATCTGTATCTACCAATTAATGAATCTTTAATGCTGTTCCATTTGACACAGTGACATTTAACACATTTTGAAACCATGTAATGCGTGTTAGTTGTCATTCTCCCTCTATTTCAATGAAGCAATGAGAAAATAGTGCTATAAAATGGCTCAGGCTTTCTTGTACTGTTTATCTTTCTGATCTCGTTAGTGTAGACAAGCTTTTTGGTGTTCCTCCACACTCGTTCCAGCTGCTACTTATTGGAGCCAAAACAACATTTTCCTACACGTCAATTATTTTTCGGATAGTAGAATTGAATTATGTGTTTACGAATATTACAGGATATGCGCCGTTCATATATTGCATGTGTTTCAAATTTAAGAGGCCGCGACATCAGCCAGATCAACTTAGAAATATAAGACACACACACACACACACACACACACACACACACACACACACACACACACACACACACACAGACAGACACACACACACACACACAGACAGACACACACACACACACACAGACAGACACACACACACACACACAGACAGACACACACACAGTCAGTCAGACAGACAGAGACAGTCTGACACACACAGACAGACACACACACAGACAGTCAGTCAGACAGACAGAGACAGTCTGACAGACACACACAGACAGGCAGTCTGACAGACACACACACAGACAGATACTGACACACACTGACACACTGACTGACAGACACTGACACACTGACTGACTGACACACACTGACTGACTGACACACACTGACTGACTGACACACACTGACTGACTGACTGACACACACTGACTGACTGACACACACTGACTGACTGACACACACTGACTGACTGACACACACTGACTGACTCTGACACACACTGACTGACTCTGACACACACTGACTGACTCTGACACACACTGACTGACTCTGTCACACACTGACTGACTCTGACACACAGAAACTGACTGACACACATTCAAACACTGACTGACACTCACTGACTGACACAGACACTGACTAACTGACACTGACTCTGACACTGACTGACTGACACTGACTCTGACACTGACTGACTGACACTGTCTGACTGACAGACACTGTCTGACTGACAGACACTGACACTGACACTAACACTGACACTGACAGACACTGACACTAACACTGACACCAACACTGACACACTGACAGACACTGACTGACACTGACTGACACTGACACTGAGTGACTGACACTGACTGACACTGACACTGAGTGACTGACACTGACTGACACTTACACTGACTGACTGACACTGACTCTGACACTGACTGACACTGACTGACTGACAGACACTGACACTAACACTGACACTGACAGACACTGACACTAACACTGACACCAACACTGACAGACACTGACACCAACACTGACCGACACTGACACTAACACTGACACCAACACTGACACACTGACAGACACTGACTAACTGACACTGACTGACACTGACACAGACAGACAGGCATGCACAGACAAACGGCCAGAAAGACCGACGGATGGACAGACAAACGTACCGACGGACATACAGAGAGGACAGACAGACAGATAAACGGGCAGACAGACAGACAGACACAGATCTAGACAGAGAGACTGTTCTGTCAGTCTGTCTGTATCCGTCCGTCCGTCCGTCCGTCCGTCCGTCCGTCCGTCCGTCCGTCCGTCCGTCCGTCCGTCAGTGATAAAGAGAGGGCCCGACGGATGGATGGACACGTTTTGCCGTAAACAATTTTTTCAGTATCAAGGACCCACAAAACAGGGCTTCTGAATACAGTGTGTTAGAGGCAGTAATACACTACATTTAGGAACTAGAATTATCCTCTTTTTTGGTATCAGGCATCTACAATACGAATTTTACTGCCGAAAAATCGCTGTTTTTCGCTACATTACATAACTCTATACTACGTATGTACCCGTAGGCGGGAAAGTAGAGTACAATTGAAGGTGCCGGCAAAGAAAATAGAATTCAGAGCATACTCGATATTCTACTCAACATTCTATTTTCTTAGCCGCTACCCTCAATTGTACTCGTTTCGTAAACGTATGTACCTCTAAAATAGTTGTGGAAAGTGTTGTACCTTGGACTTTTGCGAACCTCGAACCTACAATTATTCAGGCTTCACCTGTTGGGTTAGTTCAAAACATCTCACAGTATTTCATTGCCTAGCGGGGAGAGACACTAACGTTTTGAAGTTGGTGAGAGTTTCTGGGTTTTCTTAGATAAAAATCTGCTTTTCACCTGTTGAATGTATTCTTCTTCTCTATTCACTGTATTTTGTTTTTATTATTTAAAGAATATTGGCGCGATGCATATTATGGCTAGTCATTTAAAGTCAGAATGCTCGTTTAAACCATTATCTTAGCTACAAAGTTCTGAGTTTAAGCCAAGTTGGAGCCAAACCTAAAATATCTGAATTAATATTATTAATTTTGATGTTCTTACGTAGTAAAGGGGGTATTGTAATGCTGCTGCAGAAACGATTTTTCGTTATGAAAACTTGTAATGTAAGGTCCTGAAAACGGAAAAATGAATAAACGTCTTCCTGTATGTAGTGAATTAGTTCCTCTAACATCTTGTGTAGATTCAAGTATCAGAATTCAATGTTTTGTGGGTCCTAGATACCGAAAATTTGGTTTAGGCCAAAACTCTGCCTGTAATCAATACTAGCGCCTGAATCCTTCAGTCATGTTCTTCAAAATTGATATGCCTCAATCGATCTCGCCGAACTCAAGATCCTGGGAATTTGAAACGGGTATTAAAATTTTTGGGCATAACGCCTTAACATTTTCAATTTTCTTAAAATAAATAAATAAATAAAGCGCAAGTCCAATTTTCGATAAACTATATTTTCGAAAATTGCAAAAAGAAAAGCAGAATTTCATTATTGATGAAAGAAATTTTGTTCCTTAATTAAATCTGTACTAAAAGTAACTACTGGTTCTTCTGTAAACTACTAGTTCTTCAAAAAAGGTAATGTGCAATTGTTTTAAAAACGAATAGTTTACGCGTAATTGTGGCTTGAAGTAAAGATTTTTTCCATTAAAATGGCTCAAAAGCTTTTGTTTAATTTTTTTGCCTGGAATAGAGTAAAGGACTATTAAAATTAGTGCAGGTCTCATTTTCGTTGAAGCATCTGAATGTTCGAAATCGCAAATGTGACAAATACAGCGAGAAAGAACGTGCTGTTGAGCTCCGCTAGTTTTGAAATATCAAGTATATCTTGGACCAATTGATGGTACATTATCTCTGAAAAACAAATAACATAACCAAGTAAGTTTCCATTACATTTATATATTAAAAATTTTAACGTAATAAAACAATATTTGCATAGTTGTATCATACAGACTCAAAACCTACTCGTCGCATTTGGGTGAGAATGCCAGTTTGTTCTTGTTAGTGTCAGTAGTGTTTAGAGAATAGTGCGAATGAAATCCAAAAAAAGGGGGGGGGGAGGTTGTTGGGTAAATTGAATGTTGGATCGATGCACATTTCGACGTCTGCGACCAGCTGCGGCATCGCTGTGGGAGCGTTGCCCTGGCCTGTGCAGCGTCGCTGTCCGGAGTGTTCGAAGGTTCGCCTTCCGACTGTGGTGGGCTTTCGAAGTAATGTGTAGCTGGGTCAGATTTAGCTAGTGGCGGTTGGTTGCTTTGATCGGTAGTTTCTCCAATCAGTACCAGGCGAATGACTGATCAGTACCTGCACTTGGGATTTTCTAACGTGGCGGCTGAGAGTAGTATCTCCAAGATGGAATTCGGCACGACTTTTTGAGTCATTCTCAGTCCAGCCGCTTGAGTTGCTTGAACAGCTGCACTGCTTGTTGATGCGGTCACGATCATGCGACATCTTGCGGCAGGGCCAAGAAAGACGCAAAAGTCGTGCCGAATGTAAATATTGTTAAAAAAAGTTTTCACATTCGCAGATTTCGATTAGGTAATGGAGGTTAGATGCAGGAATTACTGGGGTGGGGGTGGAGGGAGCAAATCGAATATATGAAGGTGAGGAAGAGTCATGGGAGCATGTTATGGAAGGTGCAATAGGGAGTGGGAAAGGAGAGAGAGATTTTTATTTTTTTAATTTTATTTTACGACAAAAACGGTTAAAAACTGTGTGACGTGCTATTAGGAAAAGTGAATTCTGTGCACGTTTTCAAAATTCTGTAATCCCTACCGTAAGTCATATACTACTCGAATTTTGAATAAATAATGAAAGTAATTGAGGAAAGAAGAAAAGGGCAGGGAAGGATCACACGAGGGAAATAAGATTAAAGGCAAACGTGTTAAAGAAAGTGTTTAAAGCGTGGATGCTCAAAATAAAGGTTGTAAATAAATCAGATAGAGTAGGGAAAAGTAAAGTAGTAGATGTTTATGAAAGTGGTAAACATAAGTTTAGGTTAGGAAAGCAAATAGTAAAGGAAGATGTGAAGTATTAAAGTAACAGGAAGTGGAATATGAGTGAAAGTTTCCGGGCTGGTAGGCCGTGATCCAGTTGGCATTGAAGAGCCAAACGTTTTGTTCACGTCTGCGGTGGACATCTTCAGTGGCGGCAGTGTCGTGGGGGTAGTCTCCGGGTCGGCGGCTGGCCAGCGACTGAGCTGGAGCATGTTATGTTTGGTCAGTTGCTAGCCAGCCGCCGACCCGGAGACTACCCCCACGACGCTGCCGCCACTGAAGATGTCCACCGCAGACATGAACAAAACGTTTGGCTCTTCAATGCCAACTGGACCACGGCCTACCAGCCCGGAAACTTTCACTCATATTGACTCCGGCTGTGAAAGCCTACGTTGCGAAGTGGAATAAGTTTTAATAGAAGCGTGTGTGAGATATAAGAATATTATTAAGACATCAGCTATAGCTCCGAGAGGAGAATTTTGGAATGGACATTGAAATTATTATCCAATACCATTTTAAATATTTAAAATTAAAAAATACTTGTGTAAAAAGTTAAATAGTTAAAGAAAGGTCTAAGTTCCAACACCGTCCCCTCAAATACTTTTAAATATTCCTGGTGACTCTTATATAATTGTTAATTTTCATCTTTTGCTCTAATTACTTTAGTATAGTAGTTTGTAAGAATACTGCAGTTCTGCTTGGGCGAGTAATTATATTTCAAAAATGCTTTAGCATTTCTGATGCACTTAAAGACTGAAATGAATGCTTGAAGGCGTGGTACAGTTGGTGATCTGCGGTCTCAACAAAAATTATACATGTATCTATGAAGAATACTTTAGAATGGAGAGCAGTTCGCATGCGTTAACTGAATCGTACGTTTTAACTTTTTGGCAAATAAGCCTTACGATGATAGATTTGTTGATTTTTAGAAACTTACTGGAATTATTGCCGAATTAATTTTTATCTATGTTCATTGGATGGAGTGCTTCAAATCTCAAAGAAAATATGGTATAAACCTATGTTAGATCGGTTAGTAGTAGCCCACGTGTTGTGTAAAAGCACCCGACCCCAATTTTTTTCGCTTTGTCTTACATAAGGCGCGTTTCCCACAGGGGCTTCGCCAAGAAGACGCTGTTGAAGACGGCGCGCAAGGCGGGCTTCAAGCCCAAGCCGTCCTCCAAGCGCCAGAAGTACGTGCTGCCTAGCGTGGGCGCGGCCAGCAAGTACCTCACGTCGCCCGGCCGCATGAGCCTGCCGCTCACGGAGCCCGGGGACTTCGGCGCAGACGATGACCTCTCCAGTGAGTTGGTTGCGCGCGAGCGCAAGGGTCAAAGCAAGCACAATTAGAGTCCACGTTCAAGCATTTCACAGGAATTGAATGGAACGTTTTGAAGCACTGTATTATGCCCCACAAAACGCGTTTCTCTTGCAATTTTTAGGGGTTTACGAAGTATCAATGTTCTAGTCTCTGCTTGTCTATTCATGCTGTAGCATAGAATGAAAATCTAAAATTTCAACAAAAGTGGACTTCGATTGTTTTCCTCCAGTACCCTTTAGATGCAGAAGCACCCAGAAGTGTGTGTGTGTGTGTGTGTGTGTGTGTGTGTGTTGGCGTGGGCGTTGGGGTAAGCTAGGGCAACTTACTCCAGCGCTGGACTTAATTGGAACCCCGACTTTTTTTCATTCAAAACAAATAAATGTATTTGACTCTAATTTATATTAACAGCTTTCAGTTATTTCTGTTGCATGTATAACTGAATTTTGCTTATGTTTGTTCTCAAAAATTAGCTCTTTAAAAACGGTCAAATACAATTTTTGAAACAAACTAGTTAAATTGCGTGTTGGAAATATTGGATTGAGTTAATTACATTTTAAGCGCCGGCCCGTGTTCGAATCTCACAGCGTTTCCATAATGTAGAGGTAAGGTCCATGGCGAGTTAATTTGGAGGACCTGAGCTCGAGTCTCGGTGCGTAAAAAATGTTCGTTGGTTGAAAACACTTTTGCAGTTTTATGTAGTATAATATAGCGGAGCAGTTAGAAATAATGCGAGGAAGTATGTTCCGTTGTAGTACCACTAGTTTTAATTTTTTGCTCAGATAGACCAACTTCCCTTATAAAAATGCAGTAGGACTGAATATCGTGTTAAACTTTGTCATCGTATAGCGTGCGATTCGACTTTGAAGGACAGATCTGATGCAGGACGACGTCGAAAAATTTTGAATTTTTGCTTTCTTCGAAAAAATGAGATTTAAAAAAAAATGCGACCTGCGCCATTCTTATAGGTGTCCTTTACGATATTCGACGTCAAAGTTTAAGAAAGAAAATTATAGCCATTATTGAGAAAATTTTGAAACCGTTAAGACTTCATGTAATGCACTCCCTAAAATCAAAATATCAATTTCAAATTGAAGGGGCCACTCGCCAGATCGATCTTGGAATATAATTTTTGGTGAAAATAATATTTACGTCTTAGTCGCTAGCGTTGTTGATCTTCAGATGGACAGACGCTTTGCCGTAAATAAATTGTTCGGTATCAAGGACCCACAAACCGTGAAAATCTGTCTACAGCATGATAGAAGAAGTAACTTACTACATTTTGGAACACCATTTATCCACTTTTAGTGCATCAGGGTCGTACAATAGAGCTTTCCTGTCGAAAATTCGCCGTTTCCCCTCCGCAGGTAATTAAATATAACTTTAATTACCAAGTTTATCTACCCGAAGATCACTGTATTCTGCTGAAGGCATAGGAGTGGGGAAGGGAGAGAGCGCGCAGTGGAGCTATGACGAGGATGTCGAGCGCACTCATGTCGGCGTTTTGCTTCTTACCGTCGCCTCCAACTCTCCGGCGGACGTTTCATTGTTGCTGGCTGTCATCGTGGTCCTCGTTCGAGAGAGCGGCTGTACCACGGGCGTCGTCACACACTGCAGACGGGAACTGCCCCCTTGGTGTTTTGGGAGGTCCCTTTAAATCTTCCCGAGGACGTTGTTTTGGAGAGGCAAAGATCCAAGCGGATGTCAATGTTCTTCCGGAACTCTCCTGCTCGTTACCTTCGTGCCGCGTGGTGAAGGAATATTTTGTGATAACTTATAATTTTCTACCGTGATGGCGAAATGCTTAATAGTAAATTATATTATTTAAGGAGGCTCATCACAGAACAGTCCAAACCAACAGTTTGCAAGCCGAGTTCACTCGAACGCATGGAAGAAGCGTCGATTACATCAGTAATGTATCCTGCAGCTTGAGTTGTTCACTCGAACTGGTTTTGATAAGATTTTTGACGTCTTTTTTCTTTGGTTTTAGGACATTTTAAAGCATTTTAACAGCATTTTATTGATCTTTTTGGAGATGTTTTAGATCATCAAAATCCGTCCCTAGTAATCTCTCTGTACATAACTTTGTCTATACCACGTATGTTAGTCCGTAAATTTGTACGTATACGAGTAAGTAAAAATAAGTTACGGAAATTTGATATAATATATTCTGACGATAAAAATGGCAAGTTAATTCTCATTCTGACTCGCTATCATTAATAAATTAATGAATTACAGAATTTAAATACCAATTCAATTCTGAACTTTATTATTTGTTTTTATAACTTTCTAGGTCGAAGGGGAAAAGGTCGCAAACCCATCTCCTTGCTTGGACTCGTTCCCGCTGTGGCTTTTCCCACTCCTATATCTTGCTTCTACCACTATGTTATATCTTAACATCTCTCTTCTCACTCCCTTGAATTGTTTTCCCGTTTCCATCTGTACGTCTTCCACATCCATGTTCTCTTCTATCACTTCTTCTACAGTACTAAGAGCCTCCGTATCCCTATCCTCCCGTGAGATTTCTGTGTAATTTCCTCATGTGGTAGCTTGGGTACGCGCTGTGAGCCGTGAGATTTCTGTGTAAATTTTGGTAGCGAGTAGCGAGCGTGCGCGTGGCGTTGCGCAGTCGCGGACGACTTCGAGGTGCCGCCGCCGGGCCTGGCCCCGGCGCCGCCGCCGGCCGACGCCAAAACGCTGGAGCGCCTGGCCGAGCGCTCGTACGTGCGCGACTGGGCGCGGCTGGGCCTGGCGCCGCCGGGCGCGGGCGGCGGGGCGGCCGCGGGGCCCGGCGCGCGCCTCCCCAACGAGCCCTTCCGACTCTCCACCGTCAACAGCGCCTACATGATGTGCCGCAGGTACGTGCCTTCTTTTGCACCCCGACGCGCCTTCCTTCTCTACCGAACACTCAACTTCATGTATCAAATTATGCTACGCCTCCCAATCCGCATGAAATGAATCATAATCGTTGCCAGGAATTATTTATCTTAATCATCTCTTTAAAAAACCCGCCAGCTCAAGTCCGACACCGGTAGCGGTAGCTCAGTGCATCAACTGATGTCACTGCAGCACCTCTAACCGGGAGGTCCTAGGTTCGAGTGCTGGCGGCGGCAGGATTTTCGACATTAGCTTTTCAGCTAGGTCGAATTCAGCTGTTGTCTGGAGGAGAATTCTAGCGGCCGGCTGCTCTGATCGGTAGTTTTCCGTGGTTTCTCCGATCAACACCAGGCGAATGCCGGAGCAGTACCCTATCAAACGGGCCACGGACCGCGCGCGATCTGTCCTTCCTCTTCCTTGTCCTATCCTCTCCCCTTTCACACACACACTTACACTAACATGCACTACACTACCACATATTCCGGGAGACCGGTCGGGAGCTTAGAGCTTGTCCCGGCTGGGGCGGTGCCCCGCTGGTGGGAGAGGCCTGGTTAGGGGGAAACCCCACCAGCCGACGGTAGGTCCGCGCCGGATCTCACTATCTGGCGGGGGAAGATCACCATCTCCCGAGAAAAAACATGCACTACACTAACGGGACTAATGACCGAAGCAGTTGACGCGCCCGGAAACACGAAAAAACCAAAACCAATCAAGTCCGACCCGCCCACTTCTCGTGACACATTCGCTCCGTTCTTCCCGGTCGTCCCGCCAGTCTGGCCCGTCCCGCCCCCGTCCCGTCCCCCATTGGTAACTTATGAAACGCTACTATTCGTTTGGTTATTTTTCGCTTCAATGTGTTTAGTAAATATTACTCGATGTACTAGTCGGAACGATTCGTTCAGTTATCTCCACTAGATGCCATACGTCTCTCACCTGTTTACTGAACATTACTATTCGTGTATTAAGTGTGTCTCACTAAACAGCAGATTCGTGAACGTGTCTAAGCACATTGTTCTTCCAAAATACACTAAACCGTTTAGTTCAATCTACTACGTGATTAATTGTATGAAGTAAGCATTTGTGTCCGTGCTCGGGTCGCAGCTACCCGGCGCTGCTGGTGGTTCCTGTGAACGTGACGGACGAGAGCGTGCGTCGCTTCGCGCGCTGCTTCCGCAACAACCGCGCGCCCGTGGCGACGTGGCGCCACCCGCGCACCCGCGCGCTGCTGGTGCGCGGCGCGGCGCACCACGGCAAGGGGGTGATGGGCATGCTGAAGGCGCACCCGGCGGCGGCGGGGCGGCCGGGCGGCGCGGGCGTCGCCGCCTCGGCCTCCGAGGCCTCCACCTCGTCCGTGGAGCTGGAGCGCTACGTGGCGGCGCTGGTGGCGGCCACGCCCATCGCCGTGCTGCGCCAGGGCTCCGCCTGGGGCATGTCGGACAGCTCGCTCAGCATCGACTCGTTGCTGCTGGCGGCCGACGAGGCCCAGCAGGCCCATCATGTACACGCACACGCACACGCGCACGCCCACTCGCACGTGCCCGCCGCCGGCACGCTCACCCTCACGCCGGAAGTGGCGCGCCGCAGCAACCCGTTCGCCAAGGCCGCTGGCACGCTTGGGTAAGTAGATTGCGCAGCAGCTCCTGCCCCAGCCCCAGCCCCAGCCCCAGCCCCAGCCCCAGCCCCAGCCCCAGCCCCAGCCCCAGCCCCAGCCCCAGCCCCAGCCCCAGCCCCAGCCCCAGCCCCAGCCCCAGCCCCAGCCCCAGCCCCAGCCCCAGCCCCAGCCCCAGCCCCAGCCCCATTAACGACGCCTGAATCCTCACCAATTCCACTCATTGTCCCCAGCTCTACTGCTGCCAACTACCCTCCTCCAACTGGTTTTGGCAAGCCGTGAGATTCCTTCAAATGCTGGTAATCATAAATAATGGAGGAGGTTGTATGCGTAGTTCTGCATCTCGCACTAAATGTTGCTGACTCGTGTTGACTTCGTCTAAAAATGTTACTTGGTCTCAGTGTTGTGTATTCATTTATTAAAACAAAAAGCTATTTTCCACCAAATTCTTGCCATCTTCAGTCCAAACATGTTGTGCCTACAATGAAAGCACATCACAATTGCCTATTTATGGAGTACATATGCCACGCCATTTCCTTCTATAACTGTAACTAATATCCTTCCAGATTTTCCTGGAGAAACTTACAAAATACTACATTTCGTTAACTTGTGTATTCTAAAATGTTCCATTATACCTGTAAACATACCAAATAGCAGTGCCTCTTAATGCACGTTCTTTCCGAATAAAGATTTAATGTCTATAATATGTAGTGGCTCCTTAAGGAAGAATGTCTTGACGAAATTTTTTAACTCGTTAATGAGATTTGGTTCCCTAGTAAGTAAATTAACCGAACCTCTTTGCACTGCACTCTCCGCTGTAGGATTCCCAAAATGGATCCTCAGGTTAATTCTTGTTGTCTCTATGTTAATACACAGGCGTGCACGCAGGGGAGTCATGGCCGCCCTGAAAATTTCCAATGGAGCCTCCTAGATTTATGTAATAAAACATTTATTTACCAGAATGTGATTAATTTCTTATTTTTCCCTTTTTAATCTGACAATTTGGGCAATTGATTTGAAGAGGATCTCTAAACCATCTGACAACCCAGTAAATTGTTGAGCATAAAACCAATTATATTTATTAAACAATTGTATTAATTAATTTTATCATTATGAAAGTTATAATTTCATTCTTCCTGCAGCATGTATTATTTATTTCCTAGAAAACATGTCAAATGTAAATAAAAACCTTTAATGGAAAAGGGGGCTCAGAGAGGACAAGAAATTTAGTACTCGCCCCCCCCCCCATTGTGTTTAATCCCTTGTTTACACTAGGCGTATCAGTGTGTATTCTGGCGCATCGTTGACAATTTTATCTGCGAGTCAAGAAGCTCTGAATCCGGGAGTTGCATTGAACATGTAATTTGTCGTGCTGTTAGACTGTGCAGGATACCGGGAAATCTCTGGTTGTTCCCGTATCAGAGATGGATGTTACGTTCGCCTTCAGGATATATGTTTTCCTTTTTATGTCGTATCCGTGCGTGTATCATCTGCGAGAAAGAATTCCAAGATGCGGGAGCCAGGAAAAGAGGAAAGTGTAATTCGGTTCTCTCTAAAACATGTGGACCTCAAGAGCGATTTAATTCTGCCCACCTCCAATCCTTTCCCGCTCCTGCCAAAAGTGAAAGTAGAACCCTGTGCGAGCGCGTGCACCTGACCCTCGGCGTTGACGAGTGCTTGGCCGCAGGGTGTTCCCGCGCTCGAGCGGTGGCAAAGGCGGTGGCGGCGGCGGCGGCAAGGCTGCCGTGTTCGGGCGCTGGGGCTCGCTCAAGGACCGGCGGCACAGCTCGCAGGCGTCGCTGAGCGCGCTGGCGGCGGCGGGCGGCGGCGGGGGCGGGGCCGGCGCGGGCGGCGGGCGCGCGGGCGTGGCGGGCCAGCAGCGCCTGTCCGCAGCCGACTCCGACTCGGGCACCGAGTGCGTGCAGACGCTGCAGCGCGCCGCGCTCTACGTGCTGGGCGAGAAGGCGCACGCGGCCAAGGCGGCGCACAAGGGCTCGGCGTCGTCGGGCGACGCGCACGCCCTCGCGCTCAAGACGGACTTCGTGCCCGTCGAGTACTTCGACGTGCGCCACGCCAAGGCCGCCTTCAAGAAGCTGATGCGCGCCTGCATCCCCAGCGCCGCCTCGCCCAACCCCGACCCCGAGCAGAGCTTCCACAAGTGAGGCTTCTTGCGAGCACAAGCGAACAGCGCATGAGCTGATTTCAAACAAACAGTCGTAACCGCAATAGGTCGAATGCCAAATCTACCAAGGTTTTGAGGACGAACGGAAAACGTTCTTTACCTCTCACTGACTTAACAGTTGCTTTCACAAATGGAAAATCATGATATTCGGGTTTTCGTTTGTCTTACGACCTATTGCAATTGCTGCAGTTCTCTACATTGAACACAATTGATCACATAAATAAAACAGTTTTTTTGACATGCGACCTTATTGCGGTTGCCACGGTGAAATATCTCTCTAAATTATCGCTTTAATATTTAAAGATGACACAAGTCACTGATCATGGTGTTTGGGATAGGAAGGATGTATAATAAAACAACAAGCTCTTCAGAACAGCATAGACTTTCTCGTTCTAGTTAATTTCCTTATCTTTTTAGTTTGGGATAGCTTTTCAGTTTTGCTCCACCCTCTTCCCTGCTGCCATCTATCGACGGCCTATTTCTTCACATTTTCTCAATTTGTCGGACCCTTAACAGTCGGGGCCTTAAAATTTATAGCTATTTTTGAGAAAATATTGTGTGAGAACTGCTGAAAATACGCAATTTTGAGCTAATTTTCATAGAAAACTTTTGAGTTTTTGAGAAACTTCAAAAACAAAAGACAATAACAACATCATTTCAACCACTTGTACTCCCAAATGCGATAATATATAAAAATGCACAAATTGTGAATATTTACTATGTAAGAGGTTAAGAAAACAACAAATAAAAACGTTTGTGTTTTTTGGAAAAAAAAGACGAAGAAAAGAATACATCAAAATGGCGTTTACACCATTTTATCCTGTGCATTTAGTACTGTCCGTACAAAAAGTTTAAAGAAAATCTTGTTTTTAATATTGTCCATATTGCATTCAATTGCGCTAAAACATCCAATATTTTCAAAAAATGTGTAAGACATTAATTAAAGAACCCATTGGGGAACAAATTTCATTTGAAGAAAAATATATTTATCTTCAATAAACCAACAAAGGTGGCTCAGGGCATCAATTGATACCACTGCAGTGCCTCTGACAGGGAAGCCCTGGTGTTTGAGTCCAGATGGTGGCATTATTTTTGACACTAGTTAGACAGGTAGATCCTCTTTCTTGTTTTTAAGAACCATGATCAGTGTTACTTTACAAAGTGACATCATTTACATTCTAGTAAATAAATAATTAATTGCGATGAGACTTGTTTTTATTAAAAAGCATATTTCCAGAAGCTTCTCATTGTGCAGGTAAACTGCTACTTTGCTACTCTGTTCACTTTCCCAAACATTTTGCAATTGAAGTTGAACACTTGCGATTCAAAATTGGAAATCAGTATTACCTCATATGAAATGTGATCCCCATTTTACATGTTATAATTTTTTTAGGAAATCATTCTCACTGCAGAATGGTAGAAATGGCTGCATTTGAAAATTATGGCCTGTCTGAAATCAAAACTACATTAAATAATTAATTGTTTATTTATTTATTTAGTGTCAAAGCAGTAAAAAAAACTTGTGATTTTGTGAAAGCAGGCAGACGATACATTTACTGTCCAGAAAAAAAAACGAGGGATCAAAACATCTTATTATTTGCTCCATAGATAAGAGAACAAAAAAAAATAATTTAAATGTGATATTTCTGTAGATTTTGTTTTTTAAGGCAAGGTGCAGGAAAGGAAGTAAATTGATTGTATTGCTTAGAAAATAAATTGCTTTAATTGGAAATATTTCTTTCAATAAAGATACCATGAACAGTAAATTAATTATTTTAATATATAGAAGAATGAAAGAAATCTTGTGTACTTCAAACGATAGTTTGAACTGTAGTGTGATATAGTTGTACATTAATGCAAATTTTTGAGTGGGCTAAAATACTGTTTTTCTGCTACAACTTTTCCTGTCAAATTAAAAAAAAAAAAATTATAGTTCCGAAGACTATATTTTATTACTCTATTACTTCAATATTACTACCCATTTTTGCTTACTCCATTTACACTGCAGTAGATGAGCACCAGAATATAATGTGTGTCATACTTTTTTTTTTCTGGGCACAGGTTGGTAGAGAGCTCAGAGTGGCTGCAGCAACTGCAGAATATCATGCAACTAGCAGGTGCTGTTGTGGACCTGTTAGATGTTCAGGGCTCCTCTGTGATGCTATGCCTGGAGGATGGTTCTGATGTAACTGCCCAGGTATCATCTGTAGCACAGGTGTGCCTTGATCCTTACTACCGTACCCTGGAAGGTTTTCGGACCCTTCTGGAAAAAGAATGGCTTGCCTTTGGCCATCGCTTCTCTCATCGGAGCAACCTGGCAGCTGGTGCTCAGGCCTCTTCTGGCTTTGCACCAACTTTCCTTCAGTTCCTTGATGTTGTACATCAGGTATGCTTGTACTGGGCTCTTTGTACATTTTAACTATCAAGGAATAGTAATTTATAAAACCAAAAGTTGCACATGATGAATATTGTTATGCGAGTAATGTTTATTTGTGTGTTTTATAATAAAATTTCCTGGAGAAAAATTATCATTTTTGTGAGGAATTTATATTAGTATTTAGTGGGGGTGCTTCTTTTGATACATTTAAAAATATATTCCAGATGTTAAAGTCTAGAAGTTCCTATCTTCCAAAAAGGTGGAAGCTTCCCATAGTGTGGTTTGTTCCAAGCTCAGTTCCCAGTCGAAGCAAAAATACAGTTATTGCTTTCCTTTAAAATTGTCCCAAATTCTGTAGCTGTGTAACGAAGAAAAGCTCAGGCAGGCAGATCTCGCTAGTTCAAAAGTAATTCAAAAGTTTTTCTTGTTTAAGGAAAATACCTTTTTGCATACTTCATTCTATGAGTAATTCCTAAGCTGTTTTGAAGATTTCATTTATCACACACATGTTAATACTCTCTTAGATTTTTAAGATCAAAATAATTGACCTTTATAATGCAAGTTTTTAACCGAGATCAACCTGTGTACAAAAATGGTCTTAGAGGCCCTGAGGAACACCTGATAATACATGTAATCCTTTAGAAATAAATTTATTTCACCAATTTTATTAAGCTTAATCAATATTGGTAGTTTGGTAAGGAATAATATTGTTCTTTCTGTATTGTTCTGTATTGGGGAGGGGTTGGGTACTGAATCCGAATTTTAACCTTGCTGCCTCATAAATGTGTGCTATGAGAAAGTTGTGAGAAAAAATGGCAAAAAGTGTTATTCTTTCTGTTTTTTATGGTAACTTCAAAATTAAGCAGAGGAAGGTGTCGATAGAAAAATTCTTCCTGCTAATTATGTATCTTAGGTAGTTTTTGTCGGACGAATAGTTTTAGGTGCTAGAGCATGTTCAGTATAACCAAAATATCACAATCTGCCATAAGAAACGTTTTACTTTTTTCTTTTTTTCTGGGTAACTGAACAAATGCACACTTTTAAATAAAAATGATTGTGTATAGAACAGCTTTGTACTCACTGATCATACTATTTCTCTGGCTTGTCATATACATTAATTGCAAAATCAGAGTAAACAATTAAAGAAAAATGGACATCTTCCACTCTCCAGACAGACACTTCAGTTCGAAATTTCTGTGCTCTGCAACTCCTAATTATTTTATTTTACTTTTAGTGCACAAAGCATACAGAAGTGTGAAGTTGCAGGGTGAATTTTGAAAAACTTAAATATTTTGAGAGTTTGAGTAGTGAAAAGTGTGATTTTTCGCTTTTGAATGTGCAAGTCTAAAAAATGAACATTAAAATATTGAATAATTTCCCTATTTGACATAGGACAAGAAAAAGTTTTCAAACTTTCTTGTTAACTTGTTTGTGACCTAGATCTATTGTCAGCACTGAAAACTAGTGATGCTAAAACAGCATTATTATTATAATTATATATTATTTCAACCATATTAACACATCTCCATCATCTTTTCTGTAAAATTCATTACAAATTGTAGTACATTAGGTGTGACAATTAATTCTTTTAAAGCTGATAAGTAAACGCAAATAACAAAAATGTAACCTTGGACTTATTTTTTACTGATTTCAAAGATATTTTGGTTATGTGTCTTGATGAGTTAGTTAAATCAGCTGATGTTTAGCCCTCCGCTTTTTATTGATTGTACTTTCATCCTGCTGTTATTGATTGTGATAGATGGGATTATGACTTTTCAAAGGCAGATTACCATTTGATATTGTTATATTTGGGTGATTTTTACACCAAAGTCTTTTTAAATATTTGTGACTTAAATGTAGCTGTTTTGTTGTTTTATTCTTATATTTGTGTGTGTTTTGATCATTTTGTACCCAAAAGAAGAGTTGTCAACTCTAAATTCTCACGATAGTTTAGTGGTGAATTAAAGAAAACGATAATTGTCAAGAAATTGGTTCATCCTGTTTATAAGAAATATAATTCTCTTATTTACTACTCACAGTTTTTTAAATTGAAGACTGATTGTAAAAGGATTGCTAGGAGAGACTTTGCTATTTTTAACAACAACCTTAGAACGTTTATCACGTACGATCCGAAAAATTTTTGGTGCTATGTTAATTCTACAAGGGATAGTAGAGGTTTACCAAGTGTGATGTATTGTGATTCTTCTATGTTCAGTGATGTAAATTCTATTGTAAAAGGTTTTGCTGATTACTTTTTGTCTTTTTATAATCCTAAATTGTTGTTGGATTTTAATTGTGAAGACTGATGGGCAGTGTCTGAGAGAATTTGAGATATCTGATATTTTTGCAAGATTGAACTCTTACACCCAAAGTCTAGTACTGGACCAAATGACATTTTCTATTTTCTTAAAGAATTGTAAATTTATCATCTCACAGATTTTTGCTCTCTGCGCGTAGAAAACTATCTGTGATTTTCTCAGAGTAAAAAACATTGCTTGACCTTTCGTTTCTTTATAATAAATTATAATCCATTATAAATTATGAACTTTTGTTCTGTTTGCAAACTTCTGATTTTAGAAAACTGATTCTACTGAACCATTGCAAATAGATCAAATTAATGTACTGTTTTAATTTGATTTCTTTCTTACTTGATTTCTGTTTTGTGTATGTCTGCTAGATTCAGCATCAGTTCCCACTTGCATTTGAGTTCAATGACTATTACCTGCGCTTCCTGGCATATCACTCAGTATCATGCCGCTTTCGTACGTTTCTTCTGGACTGTGAACTTGAGAGGGTGGAACATGGAATTGCAGCAGCAGAAGACAAGCGTGGGTCCTTAGCTGGTGCTGGCCGAACACCTCGACCTCATTTGGATGCTACTGGCTCTGATGATGAATCCGTCTATCCAGGTGAGATGTTTATGAGCATCATCTTTTTGTGATTCTATATCTATTTATATTCTATATTCAATCTGGTTTTTGCCTTGGGTAATTATTGCTTTGCTTTTGTGTGAAGTTATGCATTATAGCTTTGAACTCTATTTTTCAAACTTGTACAATAAGATATTGATGAGAAATGATAACATTTCTAATACAAAATTAATGATTAATATTCTATGTTAATATCATTCTATAGTCCATGCTTTGTAGCAAGCATGCTAGATTGTAATTAATGCTGCCATGTAAGCACTTCCTGATGATCTAGAAATGCCAAATGTGGAGGCTTCAATATCAGATTAAGAATTTTCCTTTAGCTTTAGTACAGTCCGAGTAATGAACCAGTTGGACCTCAATGTATCAAAATTCTCTACAAATCAAATTCTTATTCTGTACCTTGAAAATTCTGTTTAAAAACATTTCTGTAGATTGAAAAGTACTTCTATCTATTGAACCCATTTTCTGATATGACTATTTTTTTATGATCTACAGTATATAGTATAAATTATGTTTCTAAAAAATTAGGATTATTTAATTTAGAAGGAGTATTAATACTCAGAAAATATAACATTCTTTTGGTCAAATATATAATTATATAAATGTTTATAAAACATCAACTTGTTTTGTACGTTCAGTTCCCAGCTTTCTCATGAAGGTCATTCACACCTGCTTTCCCTCTCCATGAAAACTTGTCAGTCGAGGGACTACACAAGCCAAGGCGATCTGAAGGTCAATAGCATGCCCCCTCATCTATTGGCTCTGCTCTACAATGTTAGTTCAGAAGTTCAGCGCAGGTTCAATTTGCTGTTACACGCTTAAGAAGAGTGCTCAAAATGTTGAAACAAAATTCTTTTAAAAATCAAAAATCCTTGGAGAAAAAGTGAATACGATCAAAGATGTGAACAGTGGTATGCAAGTGTGAAATTTATTTTGAAAGGAGTGCCACCATATATGCAACAAGACATTAGACTTTTTTGAAATTTCAATTCAATGATTTGGTCGCGTACTAGTTTTGTGTTACTATTCATAAATATGTGGTATGAATGATGAAACCTTTGTAAATTATTTAATGTTGAATTTTCTGTTTTACTCAATTTTCCCAAAGTATATAATTGCCATTTTTTCCCCAAAAGTATATAATATTATAGTACATTAAAAATTTCATTATTATTTCTATATATTGTAATTTCTATACACCAAATATTGTCGATAGAACTGTGAGATTTGATGTATGGAGGTCTGACTGCACTTCAAAATTTTAATTTAAAATTAGAATGCTTCATGGTTTTACTATATTAATATCAACTGAATCACTAAAGCATTTAATCACTTTGTAATCTTGCATTTTACAGGTGGTCGATTGGCTGGCAGTAATTCCACCCCCAACCTTGGTCAATCTGTTTTTGATTACATTGAGAAACAACATGCCCGCTCACCTTTGTTCTATAATTTCATGTATACTCCTGATAGTGATCACCCTGTAAGTATTATTGAAGGAATTGCTTCCTAATTCTTAAAGTAATTCTTTTCTATAACAATATGAATACTATTTGAATAGTGGCTAGCCTGGGTCAAAGGCTTCTAAGATGATGGACTTTGGCCTGGAGGTTCAAACCCCACTTAGAGCATGGATGTTTATGTGATTAGTATTTGTGTTTGTCCATGTATATACTGTATTTATCTGAATATAAGACAAGATTTTTCCAAAATATCTTGTTAAAAAAATATGGGGTTGTTGTATCCTCGCATATTAAGAAAAGTCATTTAGGATTTATATTTTTATCTTCCATCTCCATGTCACAAAACTTGTAAATGTTGACATATTAATAAGCTGTGATGACAATAGCTGTCTTATGACTCAGAGTGAAGTTGCTTTGCTTTCACGAAGGAGGTCCGGATTCAATTTCTGGACAATCTCGTGTGAAATTTGTTTTGACAAAATGAGTTTGGCTACTTCGCAAGGGCTAGTCCAACCCCCTAATGAAGTGTCCTAAACCCTATCCCTTTCCTAATTCCTTCCCAATTTTGGCTGCTGGGTAGTGACGCAGGAGTGCATAAGTGAGAGGCATGCACATGGAGATGCTACCTGGCGGTCCTCTTGACAACTGACTGTGACAAGACTGAGCAGTAGACTAATAATATAATAATAAAATGTTAATGGAGGATTACTCCTCAAGTAAAAAGGAAGCTCTCAGTGCCCTCCTAGGGGTTTGGAGACACGTTGCGTCAATTACAGATGCAACAAATTAAAAGAATAAAAATATCATGTGTATCTATAATACCTACTTATATTCAGAGACATATTCTTGGCATCCACTATGAATTTGCCAATTGATTCAGTCCAATATTTTTGAAAGGGTTGGTAAAGAGGGAATCGCAAATAAATAGTGTTGTATCAAGTAAAACACAATGTGAAAATGAATAAAAATAATAACTGAGGTTTTGTTACACAATGCAGTTGAAGAGGCCATGCAGTCTCTCAGATTGGCGTCTGGTAAGTGTAATTCTGTGTTTTGCAAGAAATGGAAAAGAAAGAATTAACATTTATAGAAGTATGTATTCTCCATCCAACCTCAGTAAAGTATGATAAAAAGTATTATCCCAGCAAAAACAGCTCAAACTTGGAAACTTGCAGCTATCTCCAAAGTTACCTATGAAATATAGGAACAGAGATGTGAGAGTTCTCAGTTCACAACTTGATCACATGAACGTTAAAACATGAATTTTAAGTATGTTCTCTTAAAGAATGTGAAAGAACTGATAACAAAGCAGAGGCCATGAATAAGAGTGTGACAGGAAGAAGATTTGGTGACACTGAAGGGAATGTTCTTATCTGGTGATTGATGAAAACTGAGAAAGTTCAAAACTACCAGAGGAGCCTGAAAAGTCAAAAGATGGCATAGTGTAGATGACCAAAAAGAAAGAAACAATGATGTATTTTAGAGAAAGAGGATAGTGACAATAACTATACTTATGAGGATTTTAAGGAACAAGAAAATAATTATATATCAGGCAATGTGTGTGATTACTGAGCGATGCATTACGTTTTTAAATTAAGGTGAATTACAAAATTTCCTACTACAACATACTTGCACTACATCTTCCACTACAACATACTTGCCCTAATTTTGGTAAAAATTAAATATTTCAGTTACATTTTCAAAAAAATGTTCAACTCTCCATATTTTCATTATACTTCAACAATAAATATGAACATATGAAAATGTGTTTTTGGGGTTTTCAATTATCTGTGTGGTAAATATGTAGAACTTATTGTACTTATGTACAGCTCTTTCTTTAGTCTCAAGTAATTGTAAGGGTTTAGCTAGTTCAAATTTATTTTCAAATGTATCCTACACCTTCAATATTAATGATAGATTTATTTCTCAATACAATTTATCCTTGAATTGAGTGATGTGCAGAAAGCCACTAACTCACAAATATCTAAAAATGAAGCACTAGCACTCTGTAGACAGCTGAGCACCATTCCTTTGATTTTCACAATTCATCCAAGTGATGTTTCCATTATGCTGAACTTTGGAGGCAGAAAAGCTAAACCACATGTTACAGTTAGTACATTCTTAAATATTAGAAAATTACATGATTATTGATTAAATTATGATTAAATGATGTGAACTGGGTGTAAATATACACTCTACATATACCTTCTTTTCAGTGTGCATTGTTGCTGTTCCAAATTTTAAAGTACGTCCAAAATTTCCTAGCCATTTTTCAACCACATTGACGCTTGTGGCTTGGATGGTTTCTGCATAACTTCATTCAATTGTAGATTTTTAAATGATTTCATGCACTTTTTTAAATACCACAGAATGGTGGCTGAAACCTTGGCACCTGTGGCTAGGATGCAGCGTCTCCCAGACAGCCAAGCAGCTACTGATTCCAGCCACAGAAGCCAATGTTCTCATTTGAGCAATGTAATTGGACTACTTATTTTCTAAATAAATAAATCTTATGTTCTAGGTACTCAGGCCACAGTCGCATCTGCCTGCTCTTGGACTGTGGCAGTACTATCTTGGAGAGCAACTGGCTCATGGGCCCAGCTACGATCTAGAAGTCATCCAGTTGGACTCTCAGCAGGAGGAAGAGGCAGAGGCTGCTGATGGCACAGTGAACCTCTCTTCACGCCGAGTGGTAACAATGGGGTGAGTGATTTCACTCCTCAGATCATTAGATCCTCAAATCTAACAACAGTTGGAATAGAAAAGAATTACCATTGAGATTGTTTGTTTCTCATGCATTCCTTGCATGTCAATGCTTGTGATGACTAAAGCTTGTGCCAATCCTACATTTAAGAAGAAAATAAATTTTGATTCATCAACTTGATATAAATATGGTGGCTCATAGCTCCAAGTGAAGTAGCTCGTCTTTCACCAAGGAGGCCTGGGTTCCATTCCTAGACAATCTCAGGTGAAATTTGTTCTGACAAAATGAGTATGCCTGCTTCACAGGGACTAGTCCAACCCCTGTGAAGTGTTCTAAACCTTTCCTAATTCCTTCGTAATTCTGGGTAATGACACATAACATAAAGTACGCATTACATAAAATAATTATGTGCATTTGTTATTTCATGATTCAGGTATCGTGACTGTTAATTTTCAATTTTCGTAATACATGGCTTCCTTTATGATTTTTGGAACAGAATTTGATATGTTGAAGTGTTCAAGCTTCAGCTTTCAGTTTTCTTTATCCTTTCCAAGTAAAACGTGTTATGAATATGGATTTCCCTCTACCATATTGTAAGTTTGTAGACTCCATTACCACTTCTGATGTTGAGCAGCATTTTAGCCAGAACAAACCAATACTAAGAAAAAAAGAAGTCAGTTTCACATTTCTAAAATTTAAATCAGTGCTTTATATCCCACAGTTTTATAATTAGCGAGTAATTATAAGTAAAAGAATTAAGGAACTTTCAGCAACACAATGATATCTGTTTTAGTTCATAATTAAATCTTGTTCTGTTGCTAATATTAAAATTAAATTCCTTTATTTATCAATTTATATAATATGAACATTTTCGTAATACATTATTATTACAAAAAATTCAAAACGTTGAAATTAATTACTGAAACCCAGCGTAAACATGACTTCTTTAAAATATATTATTTTCACTAATTTATTCATTTTATATATGGAACCATATTTTACTCCATATTTTGAACATTTTTACATTTTTTCTTTCACCCCCTATTGTCAATTATGTAATTAACAGTGCAGTAGATGGCACAGCCCAATAAAACCTTTTCTTCTCCAAGATTTTATCATCTTGAAAGATTCTAGCCTGCTTACAATTTCCAAACCATAGTTTATGGAAGTTAAAAAGTAGATGTTAAAATACCGGGTAATCAGTTTAAAATGCAACCCCCACAGCAGGCAGAACAAATTGCACCAGCAACCATGTTTGAGGTGGTCGCGTACACGTTCGGGGTTTCAAGCAGGTAAACTGTCAGAAAGTATGCTTAATCCCCCCCGAAACTAACAGGTGATCGTTGTAGCCAGGAGTTCAACGAAAAGACAAACGCCTTTTTGTTCGTGGTCGCAAGAAAATTAAATTGACAAGAACAGAGAATCTTTCGTAAATTGTTTAAAAGTGAAATAAGCTTGCCATGTAAAATATATATTCAGGTATATTTAATAAAAAACTTCACTTCTTTTAGTATCACAACAAAAATTCTCCAGAAATGAACGTTTTATACTTGTTGTTTTGAATATTTATTATTATTATTATTATTATTATTATTATTATTATTATTATTATTATTATTATTATTATTATTATTATTATTATTATTATTATTATGATCATTATTATTATTATGATGATGATGATCATTATTATTATTATTATGATCATTATTATTATTATTGAAATAATGTTACTTTAAAAATAAAATTAGTTTTGAAAGAGCGAACTCGGTAGTCAGTGTATAAGAATCACTGGTTAAATTTTCCGTGAAAGATAGTCACTGGTTAATGATACATCACAACCTTGTTTTTCACCCTGTTTATTTCCATCTTAACCATTAAGATTTTAAAAATTTCCCGCAAACAAAAATAAGAAAAGTAGTTTAGTAATCAGTAAAGAAGACAAGGAAATTATTTATGAAGAAAAATTAGTGCTGGAAAGAAGCAAATCTCACAAAAAATGTTCAAAATGCCCTCCATCTCTGTACTAACAAGCTGCGTGAGAATATTTGCTGCAGCCCAAGGTAAAATTTCTTTGTCATTCATGTGAATCTCTTCT
The DNA here is from genome assembly GCA_011170035.1 of Teleogryllus occipitalis. Taxonomy (NCBI): domain Eukaryota; kingdom Metazoa; phylum Arthropoda; class Insecta; order Orthoptera; family Gryllidae; genus Teleogryllus; species Teleogryllus occipitalis. Next base: position 24,973 of record BLKR01000180.1, on the reverse strand, counting down.
TCAATGTTTCTTTGCAGCTCTTTGAGATTAGCAGGCTTATTCGCATAAACTTTACTTATGACGTATCCCTAAAGATTGAAATATAGTGCTGATAAATTAGGCAAACGAAGGGCCACGAAACTTGTGAAATATTATAGTCGCAAAAATATCTTTCAGAAATTGCATTGTCGACTTGGCAGTATGTGATGTCACCCCCATCCTGGTGAAACTAACAATTTCATTCTTTTCAAGAAGGGATACAAAACTTCTCAATGTATTCTGATACATATCTGCTGATATGATTTCTTTGAAAAACAATGTATCAATTATTCTGTGTCAAGAAATGGCACACTATACTTCAATATTTTTTAAAGCAATTGTCTGTCTACTCTTTCCTGTGGTCTCTCGGTTCCCCAGAGTCTACTGTTTTGCTGGTTAACATTTCCATCCAACCAAATTTCTAACAAAGCTTCATCGTTAAAAACACTTTATCAAGTGCCTCAAGACCTTCGCTAACAAATTGTTGTACCCAATTACAATAATTCATACAACAAAGCCATTCAGAAACTGTACGTTCCTGAGATGACCACTGTTTGAATGATCACATTTTCAGTTTTTTGTGGCACAGTATGCACTTCCATTTGATTAAATTGCTGCTGAATCTTCCTTAATGATGTTTTTTTGTGAAGTTTAAAGAACATCGCGAACTTCATCTAATTTTTGCAGTATGGGCACTGTATTGCGGCATTTCTGATCAAAAATGCCCCCGTCGCACGATAACACTTTACTAATGGAAAAATAGTACTTTTGTTTACAATAGATTCAAATTATTTTTCCCCCCTTTAAAGCAGCGTTGCACTCTTTGAAAGTTTGCATTCAGAAACACTTCACCACAAATCTGCGTTGTGGTATGCTGAGGCACATCATAAGTTTGTAACGTCAAAATAGTAAATAAAGATGCAACCTGTTTTGCTTCGAGCAGGTATGACCGAGACCACAGGAAGGGGTGGATGAAACGAAAGGGGTGGTGAGTGAAGTGACTGCCACATAAATGGAGCAAAGGAGCTGTCCCAGAAGCAGTGTTGCAATTCTTTTGCATTGCTCTCAGTGCCCCGAACAGCAGGGTTGTGTTTTAAACTGATCACGTGAAATGTTATTTTCGGCTTTGGTTGTGGTGGTTTTCAAGTGAACATCCCTTTTTACCAACTCACCTACTACCTACTTATATAGGAAAGAAGAAGAAAAAAGAAAGAAAAAATTGGTGTATGGGAAAATGTGTTTGTCTTTCTGTCTGTGGTCATCATTAGTCATCCCGATGATTTTCTCCAAAATTTATGTTCCCTGATCAATCTGGCCAAATTCGAGGCCAACTCGTATTTTTGGAATTTACAGAAGTTTAAATCGTTTTCATCCTACTACTACAATTTTAAAACTGTATATTTTTTTCCTGAATGAAATCTGTTCTTTTATAACACGTTTGTAATGTCAGTGAAAATCTCCCAATTTTTAAAAATTGGAAATGATAATGTTTAATTAAAAGGAAATTTCAGTTTCCTTTTAAAAATGTTTTAGAGGCGTCATGTCAAAAATCCCCCAAAATTACAATATCAGTTTCAAATTCAAGGTGCTGTGATATCAGCCAGATCAATTGGGGAATATCAATTTTGGAGAAAATCAGCTGAACAGTTGAGCTGCTAGCATTGTTCACAGACGAACAGAGAAAGTACAGGCTGTTTACAGAAAATAGGGACCATTCACTGATGGGTGAGAAAGTATGTGCTGTTTTAGCTCCACTAGTTGTTTTTTTTTTCCTTCCAATATTTGGCATGAATAGAAAGAAAATTAGGAACTATTCTTGAAAACCCTCTCACTTCAAACTGCACTTTCAATGAAAATTCTGTTTGAAATGGTTTTTTACAGTTTTCAGATGGGAAAGAGAGACTCAATAAATTGTGGTTTCTGGAAATGATTTCCACATTCAGTAAATTTTCATCCATGAATAAAATTTTATGCAAATCCTTAAGGAGACTAAATCCAAAATAGTATTCAGTTGTCTGTGCTAAGTTGTCCATTCCAAAAGTGATAGGCACTGCTTACAATCATGAAGGTCTTTTCTTCAACTTCTTTAAGGTCATGATTTTTTTTTCCAGTCATAAGTAAATTATGATGAAAAGGTTGAACTCTCGTTTATTCAACTCCTTACAATTAGGAAATGATCAACAATATTCATGCACCTCTGTATTAGCTATACTGCTGACCTAGTTTGAAAACATAAACTGTGCCTTCCATTTCTTTTATTAGCACAAATTTGTGCCATTTGCATGCAAAATATACATTACAGCAATGAAAACTAAAGAGATAATGAGGTAAACAGTGCAGACATTCCTACCGTTTGAAAAATAAGCGACAGCGACGCACTGATCAGAGCTTCTATTTCTAATCTCAGGAATATGATTCCAGAGATTTTTCATTGTCCTGAAATAAAGTAACTGTTTGCTTTCACATCAGTGAAATTAAATTTTTTCACTAAAAAATTGTTATGATGTTTAACAGGTATGATGATATAGATAGATGTGTCCCTGATGCTTTTTCTCATCTCCTGGAGGAAATCCGAAGATTGGAGACAGAGCTTGGACACTTGCCTCAGAAATGGAAAGTACTATGGGACAAACTGGAGCTACCTTCAACAGATTCTCTCACGGTAAGCTCAGAAATTCCCTGTGTCTTGTATAATGGTCTTCAAACTGCCATTTTAAACTAGCAAAATGTATTTAGATCTTTGGTTGTAAATGGAAAATGTATTTGGAAAAGTTCTTTTCCCTAAGAATTAGATATTTTGAAGAACCATTTGCAAGGCAAGAATTAGGGGTTAAAAAATGAACTAATGTTTTGAGGATATTGTTTATTAGTTCATGACACATAACACAGAGCTGACACTAATCTGTTCAAATTCTTCAAATTTCTAAATTTCAACAACAGCTTCAAATTTCTTTACTTCATATTTTAAAATTGTTTATTGAGGTGCATAGGAATCATTTATTCAGGTGCAATGCATAGGAAATACATTGAAATCTGCAAAATTTAAAAACATTATCTCTATATCTTAAATGTTCATTAATGAAGCATTCTCATTCTGTCAATAGGGGACCAAAAAAATGGAGCAATGTTACAAAATATAGAATGGGCTGTGATAGAGGTCAGCTGTGAAGAGGGTGGGGCAAAACCAAAACCTAACCTTGACCAAAGAACTCGGAAAACTATTACGGGAGAGTCTGTGCCTTTCTGTAGCACCACCAGTTCTTTTTCTCAGATAGAGCAAAATACACTTAAAACTAGTAATGCTACATCATCACATACTTCGTATTTTCACATTACTACCTACTTTTGCTATTTTCGTAAATTTGGCGAGTTAAATGAAAATAACATTGGCACCATTCTTTTAAATGATGCAGGTTTCATTTCTCATTTCTGCTTATACAGAATAGTGAAAGTCTTGTAGTGCTACGGGGAATATCAGTGAATTTGCAACAGAAAATCTCCAATACTCCAAAAACTCAAATAGCAGAGAATATGACAAACAAAATAAACAATGCAGTGCCGGTTGGATCTCCCTGGCCTGATAAATTCAAAATTTCTCAGTGTAATGGCAAACCTAGGATAATAGAAAAAAAGAAAAAAGGCTATTATTACCGACCTCTGACCTCGGCCCTGGTCCTGTCTGTATGAAACCTGCAACAGCGATGTGGGCTGACAATGCCAAGTGCTTGTCCCATGATCCTGAGCAGCGGCTGCATGGCCCTGAAAGGCAATTTTTATATGATCAGATCCTGGTGGTGTGAGCACAGTAGCGCCCAAGGGCTGTAGTGTCGGTGTGCACTCTTGAAGGCACTCCTGATCACTCCTATCCGTTGTCAAAGGCAAAGGTTGAAGTTACTAGTGTTTCACTCGTAACTGCTTATTCATGACCCTTAATGCACAATTTGTATCTCAAAAACTCCTCTGCTGAGCGCTTCACCTGTTATCATCAACCTCTGTTCCGGAAAACTTTCTGCTCTTTACCTCCTTCCAAAACTTCTTGAAGACTGCTAGCTTTCTTATTCCCCTCTGGACCTCACTGTTATGTCAGGAAGGGGTGGTAAGATGTCTCTTATGCTGGCACTACAGCAATCTGTTACCACAAAACTAAATATGCCACCATATAGAACTATTTAATTGCTAATTAATTTTGCAAACAAATGTTTACTATTCAAATTTTTTATGTAATTAATTGTGAGGTAGCTTAAGGTGACTCTTTCTCTCATTTTTTGTTCTTTTTTTGTCGACCTGTAATCGCCGTGTTTGATAACTGAAATGATTGTACATTGTTGATTTTCTTTACATATACTCTGAACAAATTTTCTTTGATGGAAGGGAAGAGATACAAATATTGTTGTAATCAAACTGTTTTGCTTACAGAGGCATGCATCATTCAGCACCCAGTTGGTGCGCTCTCATGGACGTCTTCTTCACAAACGTTCCACCCTTGAGATCTTGATGAGAGGGAAGCTAGTAGGGGCTGCTGAGCAAGCTCCTGTATACTCTCATCCACATCGCTTTGAGAGGTACAATTTCACCACCCCCACGTACTGTGATTTGTGCACAAGTGTGCTGTGGGGCCCTGTCAAGGCAAGTACTCAAAAATGCAATACTAGCTTTAAATTTTATGTTAGCTATTAAGGGGCCATCCATCAATTATGTAACACAAATTTGGCATAGTTTGAATACTCCCTCTCCCCCTTGTAACGCCTGCCTGAACGCCCCTCTAATAATTACGAAACATTTGAGGCAAGCCCCATCCCATCAATTACAATAAGTAAAAGTCAATTATAAAGCAGAAATGAGTAGTGTTATATATTCAAATTTATGATAATTAAATTAGGAATATCCCAAGAAGCGTCTAATTATGAATCGAGGATGATTCAGCTGGGGAAGGTGGGCTTTGCTAATCTTGGGAATTAAATCATCACTAAAGTGTGTATCAGGGGTAGGCTGGACTCCTTAAGCTATGGTGAAAGCAATCAGCCTAAGGGATGGAAACCCCTGAAAGAAAAGCTCTGGTCCTCCAGGTTTGGGGATTGTACTGTAGGCCAGCATGCTGCACACGTAAAACATCACACCGCTAAAAATCTCTGTCATGTGAATGCCTCGGTTATTTCAAAACGGAAACGACATCAGCAAAGAAAATGGACTCTGAATATTGGTATATGGAATGTACAAAGCATATCAAACAAACAACAAGAATCCAGGAAATGATAGAAACATAGATATAGCCATCTGGTCTGAAACAAAAAAGAAAGGCAAAGGAAGCGAAAAACTGAACAACTTTGTGCACTTCTACTGTGGCATAAACAAACATGAAAATGCTAATGCTGGAGTTTCCATTGTTATTGGTGAAAGATTCGGTAAATGTATAAAAAGTTGGGAATGTATAAACGAACATCTTACTAAAGTAGTGTTAAAAATCAGAGGAAAATACATAAGTGTCATAGGAATAATTTCAATGAAGATGCCCCAATAGCTAGAAAAGATGATTTTGAAATGATAGTCAAAGAAACCCTAGACAGTATTCTTAAGTCCCATGAAATAATATTTGCAGAAGACTTTAACAGTAGAGTTGGAAAGGAAAAGAACAACAACATTGTGGGTCAATATGGAGAGGAGACTCGCAATGACAATGGTAAGAGTCTTATTAATATTTGCAAAGAGTATGAGATGAAAATTAATAACACTTTCTTCCAACATAAGGATATTCAAAGTACACCTGGTACCAACATACAAAAAACCTTAAATCTATAATAGACTTCTGTATAACCAAGCAAAAAACTTCACTCAAAATACAAGATGTTAGAGTGAAACGGGGAGCCCAATGTAGCGATCATTGTTTGGTAATTACTAAAATATACATACCATTTACTTCAAATAGCACGGATAAAGAAGAAAGCATGAATAAAGATGGATTTGTCATCAAAAGTACCAAATACAAATTAAGCAATCTCTTCGATGAAAGTACAGTGTATCTTTACAGAAAAAGACTTAAAGCTAAACTATTGGTAGAGCACAGGCCAATCGAAAAAGAATATGAACACATAAAAGAATGCATTCACCAAGCCTCAGAGGAGGCTTTAGGTACTTGTAAATTAAAACCGAAACACTACTGGTGGGTCACAAGTCTAGAAGAAAAGATTAAAAAGAAAAGAGAGCTTTATTTAAAATGGCTTAGTGACAAGAAAAATGAAACTAGTTTACAGTACCAAACAATAAGTAGAGAAGTAAAACAAGATGTGTTATCAAGGAAGAATAAATTGTGGCTAGATAAATGCGATTATATAGAACAATTCATAGGTGGAGCACAGAGCTCAGAAGTCTGGAAATTGATTAAATCTATTAAAATAAATGAAAAAAACAATATTGCATCAGCATCAATAAATGGAAAGAGTACTTTGGAAAACTGCTGCTAGAAAACAGAAACTTCCAGTCAAACACGGAAGTGAAATTTCAGCAAAGGGTAGATATGACAATTGAAGATTTAGAAAATGTGCTTAAGATCATGAAATCTAATAAATCATCTGGACCGGGAGATATTCCAGCAGAACTACTGAAATTCGGTCCCTATAAACTGCACCAAATGCTCAAACACATGTTTTCAAGGCTCAGCGCATGAATGGAGAAGATCCTCCTCAGGAGTGGCGAACATCTTACCTGACACCGATCCATAAGAAACGATCTAGAGACAATGAAACAAACTATAGTGGAATAGCAGTTATTGGATCTATAGGTAGACTATAACAAAATAATCCGAAATAAAATAGAAGAAGAGATAAAAGGTAAAATCGGAGAGGATCAATGTGGATTTACTGCCGTAGAGTGGTCAGTAAACATAGACAATATATTTACATTAAAGCAGCTTACAGAAAAGAGAACAAGGAGAGGTAGGGAAGTTCATCTGGGTTTCATTGATCTTCAGAAGGCGTATGACAATATTCCGGTTGCTAGAGTATGGGAAGAAATGGATGGACTTAAAATCAATGAGAACTTAATTGGAGCCACACAGAATCTATATAAGAACAACACCTCTCAGATTAAGATCTACAGTAGGCTCTTGGATTCATTCCCCGCCAGTAAAGGTCTTCATCAGGGCTGCTGTCTTTCCCCAACACTGTTTAAAATCTATCTGCATCAAATTTTACAATAGTGGGAGAAACAATGCAGAATAATGGGAATGACAGTCGGGAAGGATAAATTATATACATTATATTTTGCTGATGACCAGGTAGTAATTGCAGAAGATGCTGACGATTTGAGTTTCATGATCCGTAAACTCAACGAACATTTTTTAAAAGCAGGACTTACTATCAACATGAACAAATCTGAATACCTGGCAGTTGGGAACAATGAGATTGAAGATCTTCTTCTGGAAAATGGGGGAAAAACGAAAGTAGTAAACAAATATAAATATTTGCGTGTACTCTTTAACAAAAAGTGAAATAGCCAAAAAGAAATTGAGAGACGAATAAGCTTGGGGAGAAACGTGACACGAAGTATAAACTCTGTCTTATGGAACAAAACCATCACTAACGCTACTAAAAGACGTCTTTTCTCCACACTAGTCAAGAGTGTTACAACGTATGGTTCAGAAGTTGATAAAAGAACAAGAGGGAAGCTATTGGCCTTTGAAATGGACTACTGGCGTCGAAGTAGCTGTTACAGCAGATATGACAGAATCAGGAATGAAGAAATAAGAAAGAAAATGGATGTAAAGAAATCTATCCTTGACGAAATAGAAAAAAAACAAATTTTATATTTATATATATATAAATATAAAATTAGGAACAGTTGGTGATGCAGACTGCAGAAACAACAATATTTAGGGCAATATTTGAATGAAGGACGTGTAGGTGAAAAAAATTTCTGACAAGCCATGCACCCACAGTCGTGGATGGTGCTTGGCCTGTCTACTGCGCTAATTTAATAGGATTCTAGAATATACTACTGGTCAGTTGTGAATTCTCCCTTTGTAATCTAACAGATTCAATCAGTAATAACATTGTTGAAAAAATATTTACCTTTATTGTAACAATGTATGCATCATAACTTTTTTTATTTTTTTATTATATTTTTAATTATGTTAATATTTTAGTATAAGACTCAACAAAAGGAACTTTTCAGTAAATGTTGAAAATTTTTTGAAAGAAACAACATTACTTAACACTAAGCTATGACCCCCCCCACTTCTTCTCCTATGTAATGCAGGGTAACACTGCCTCCCCCCCCTCGTCTTCAGTGGTACATAATTTATCGGATGACCTCTAAGGTAATAGATCCGATGATCTAATCTTTTATTTCTTGTAGTAACAGTGAATTAAAGTGACTTATTTACTGTGTATCCTAACTATATTCTTATTTAAATATTAAAAAAATCTCTTTTAATAAATTGTCTAACCAATAATAACTGTTGCCTTTTAATAATATAAATGTAATAAAAATAAGTAGATAATGTAAAACTGGGTTTTGGGGACATTTGTGATGCTCCTTTTTTTAAATTCTGTTTATCTGCTTATAGACTGGAATGCGATGTATGGACTGTGGATACAGTTGCCATGAAAAGTGTGTGGATGGTGTACCAAAGAACTGCACAAAGTACAAAGCTGTTCAAGATGGTAACCTCACATCACAAACCCTTACACGCACCGGAGGTGACACTGGCTCTGTTAGTTCTAGTAAGTGCTTTGGATGGTTATAATTTTAGACAATTTTTAATGAAATAAGTCTTATTTCTTATGGGAAATATAGTTAATATAATAAATCTTTTTTTTTTTTTGGCAAATTCTTAGAAATTATTACTTGTTTTCATGAAATAATTGTTTTGATTGCTCATTCATTGTAATGGTTTTCTTGATTTTTTGTAAATATTTGTTAAGGGAACTGTGATAATTATACTTGCATTGTGTGTTTACTTTTCCTGGTTTGATTAAGTTTTTTGGCATTGACGATATTTCTATTTTTGTAGGTGTTACTACCATCCAGACATCAAGCCAACAATATTATGACCAATTTTCATCTAATGTTGCTGAAAATCGCACTCATGAAGGCTATCTGTATAAAAGAGGTGCATTGTTGAAAGGTTGGAAGCAAAGATGGTTTGTTTTAGACTCAATCAAACATCAGCTACGTTATTATGATGCAATGGAAGACTCTCACTGTAAAGGCTACATTGGTAAGTATTGGTAGTGACTTAATATTATTCAAAAGTTTCATGGATAATTATAATATGTGTTAACTGGTAATATTTTTTTCTTTCTTTCTTTATTAATTAATTAGGAGGTTCGATAGCATTCTTTCTTTCTTTCTTATTTAAAATTAATTCTGTTTTCTTGATCTGTTTCTTAAAGTATACCATTAATTTATTAGTAGGTGTTTGGAATAATAGAATAATTGCAATGTTGCTCACATTTGGTTGATATATAACCACGGGAAATTAGGTTTTTACTCTGGAAAAATCCTAGTTGTAAAGAAATTTTATACCAACCTTCATTGTGGCATTCTAAGTGAAGGGGTTGTATCCCGTTTTCAATGTATTTGGAACAAGTCAAGATGTCAAAGGTCACAAAAATATTCTCACAATATTTCGTGTCCATTAGATCTGTGTTGTCCCAAGTTATTATAAAATATATAGAGCACAAAATTGTCTAACAATTATGGCCTACTGTTTTCAAGAAACAGTGCAGTAAAGACAAGCATATATGCATTACTAATGCTATGCAAATTGCAGAATGAGACATTTAATTCTTTTCGCAGTATAAATTTTATACTAAAAATGTATCTTAACAGTAATGAAGTAGAGAGTGTTAGTTGATACAGTTTTTTATAAATCCATTTTATACATAAGACATTTACATTATTTATTTATGATAAGTGACAAATAACTTTTCTTTGTATTGAATACAATAAAATTCTGTGGGAGAATACTGTGATCTCAAGAATAATTTCAATTCAAATGTTATCATGGTGTGTGTTGACTATTCCAATGATAGCAAAAATATTAAAATTATGGAACATCTTAGATGAACTGTTGCTGTTTCAACAATGATAGTGTTTGTTGATGTAATGAAAACTGCTTTGTTAACCTGCTCATTGAAAAACTGCAGTGTTATATTTCTTGGAAGGAGAAAGAGAACCCACTGCTACAAAATAATCCTGAAATGATGCTGAGTTCTTTTCATCAAAACAATTCTGCAGAATTGGAACAAAAGAACATCAATATTGTTACAGATTGAGATGAAAATGTACCAACAGGGAATTTAAAATAACAACATAGGCTCAACTTTTTTCAGGCTAATTATGAATCTACAAACTTTCTGCTTAGGAATCCCATCGTGTACTAAAAGAGGCACTTCCAAAATCATGAAGATATTTGTAGGCTTTGGTCAATTTTTACTGTGATGACTTTCTCACTTCAGTTGAGCATTCATTTAGCACTGTTCATTGAACATAAACATAACAGTGATGAAGTCGTAGGCTTCTGCGCCCGGAGTCATGTGAATGATCTTGGCTGTCCGGGAGATGCCGCGTCGAAGGCCAGTCCTGAGGAAGACCACGAAAAGATGGTCAAAACATCGGCAACACAGCCGTCGACGCGGCGTCTCCCGGACAGCCAAGATCATTCATGTAACAATGATGCAAAATTGTTAGAATCCAAATTTATCTAAACACAAGATACTCATGCATTGTCTCCCACTACACAGGTAAAAGGTACTTAAAAGCTTCAATCACTTCTGGTGTAACTGAAAAATGGATTAAGAGTATAACTACAATTTGCTATAAAGATAAATATATTAAAATAATACAAGTAATGTGACATTTAAAGGAAAGCAATTTCTTATCTTTGCAGATTTGGCAGAAGTAGTTTCTGTACTGCCAGCTCCTCCGGCCCCTGGTCCTCCAAAGAAAACTGATGACAAATCATTTTTTGATGTGAGTATCTCTAAGTTTCCTTGTTGTGATGATTATTGTATTACTTACTAGCATCTACCCGGCGTGTTGCTGCCGCAGAAGAAATAATTGTAGAAATATCGTTTGAAATTTGAAAGAGCTATCTTGTTCCTTATTCTTATTTAAGAGTTACATTACCTCTTTTTATCTCTCTCTCCCTTCCTCCCTCCCTCCCTCCCTCCCTCCCTCTCTCTTTCCCCCTCTTGTTCACTCTCTTATTCCCCCTCTCTATTTTTCTCCCCCTTTTACCCTCTGTCTTTCTCTTTTCCCACATTTGCCCTCCTTTTGTTTTTCTCTCCTGCCTCTACTTTTTCCTCTTTCCCTCCCTTCTCTCTCTCTTCCTCTCCTTTCCCCCTCTTTTCTCTCTTCTTTTTCCCTGTCTCTCTCATTCCCTCTTTTCTTCTCTCTCCACTCTATTTTTCTCCCTTTTACCTCTCTTTCCCTTCCTCTCTTCGCTCCTCTCTCTTTTGTCCTTCCTCTCTTTCACTCTCATTCCTTCTCTCTCCCTCTGTTCTATTTTTCTCCCTTTTACCTCTTTTCCTCCCTCTCCTTGCTCCTCTCTCTTTTGTCCTCACTCTCTTTTTCTCTCTTTACTTCTCTTTTTACCTCTTTCTTTTCTCTTTTCTCTCTCCTCTCTCCATCTTGTGATGCTCGCTCCTCCTGTCCTTCTCTACCTTGGCCCACGTCTCACGGCAACACTCAGCAACAATGAAGTCCAGGTGTATTGGATATTGCATTTAAATAAATCGACATTTAGTGCTGCAGCGCCATCTATCGGAGTTACAATAATTGTACTATACATATATTCTTCTTACAATTGCAACCAATATGTTGACTAAGTTTTATCGCAATCAGTGAACGGTATGGCGATGCGTACACTGTGGTTTGCATCGCTGCTGGTCTCTGGCGAAAGATATGAGAAACCTGTCTTGTAGTGGCAGGAGAGAAATAATGATCGTGGTGCATCTACCAGCGTATTATTTAAGCTATTTATTTTCTGCCTTTGCGTTGAATTAATCTTAATCAAACTTTGCAAGGACACAGCGTCAAATCCTGAAGAAGAGCCTGTAATTTTTTCGTATCTATTCATACACTCCTTTTTGTGGAATTGATATCAATTACATGTTGTTGAATTCACTTTTATTAGTATAGATTAGCAGTTTGAAATTGTAAATTCTTGACAGAATTGAATATTTCAGGAGATCAATAGTGATGTTATTTATTTAAATGAATTATAACTCATCATAAAACTCATTAAGTCATCATAAAACAAAAACTCTGCACCCCGGATGTTCCTGATCTGTCCACTACAAACTTAGCTGTTATTATTGCACACCATCAGCTAAGTAAATGATTCCTTTTACACAATGGACTCTTTTGTGGGGCAGGGGTGGGGTGAGAGGGGTCGTGATATCAGACCCATTGGAGAAGAGAAGAGGGCCCCAATGGCCATTGCTTGTGTGATGTGTTCAACAACAGGTTGCCCAATTAGAAGCATTTGAAAGGGCTCTTATGACGGGGTACTGGCAAGCCAGTTGGCTGTTACTTATTGGACACCACATCAGATGTGGAGACACCAAAGGTGCCTTGGTGGCGAAGACCACGACGTCAGTGTCCACGGCAGACTACGAGAAGCCGTTTATGGTATCCTACAACACATTCCATTAGTCTGATGGGATGGCTGGGGGATTGATTTCCAGTTTTGCCTACTAACTGACAGTGTTCCTCACAGGCATCATGTCAGCCATGCCTGGGAAATTCAGGAGTCTTGCAACTGCTGGCTCTGTCATTTGTGAATGCCCACACCCATGCCACATTTAAACAAGACAACACTTGCACTCATACTGCTGCTACCTCCAAAGCATGCCTTGCAGCTGTGGATACTCATTGTGGTCAGCGTCATATCCTGATTGAGAATGTTCAGGATACAATAGAGCGTCCAAATCATGTTTCCACCCCTGCTCATCTAACTGCAAGAACTGCATGGTCAGGTATAGCTGCATGGGAAAGATTATCACAGGACTTCATTTAAAACCTGTGCAACTCTGTGCCACAAAGTCTGGACAGGTATGTTCATGAACATGGCAGCCTGACACCATGATCTTGCATCTTCTGTGACCATGTAGCACGATAAATGTTGACCCCACAAATGTGAAAGAGTAATCATTTCGCATATGTGGTACCATCTACCTGTCTGTAAAAATGATTGTAATTTGCCTTGTTGCTCTGGGTGCAGTGTTTTTTATGATGATGAGTACTTAAAAGTATGTTTGTTAATGTATGTGTATGTATATAGTAGGTGTATATTACAATAATTAACGGCAGGTGGCCTCTTTCTTGGAGCCTTGCTTTCACATCAGCTGTTGTGTGTACACAATGACATTCTGGACTTGAGAATTCAGTAGGTACATACAGTATGAAAAAAGGCAGAATAACACAATCGAGTATTTGTATTTTACAATCAAAGTTTTTTAGTCAGAAACTTCCATTGTTTTGAGATTTTCTCTTAATATAGAGGAATTACTGTAAAAAGGGACCACTTTGACTGGTTGAGAAATAAATGAACGTCATGCAGGGCGTTGACAATGCAAGAGATGGTGATGAGTTTACAAATGAGCTAACTGTAAACGAACACATTGACAAAATGATTGCATAGATGTAATTGTAGTTATATTGCCAGCAGCGGCTAAGCAGTAGCTGTCAAAGCGGTCCCTTCTTATAATAATCTCTCTATACCAGGGTATCTATTGCCTCTCTACACCATCAGAAGGCTGCATAGTTTTCTTTCAAGCTGTGAGTGCATAGAACATTAGTAATTTAGTTTATTTCGAAAAATTAAATTTTTTAACGATGTTTTGTGCGTTATAAAATAAAAACATGATTGTTGTAGAGATTCATCAGAGGAATAACGCCTTAGCAATGGGTGGGGTTTAATATTCTGAACTAACCCAATCAGATAAGAAGTTTAATTTAATTTCACTCTCAAGTTTCTTCTTGAATTCCAGCGGGACACCTATGAAGAGACGGCTTGTAATCTCATTCAAAATGGATGATTTTTTGCTTCTAAATATTTGAAGTGTCCTGTTTATGAATATTTAGATGAAAAATGAATTCACTCCCTCTCCAGTTAAATATCAAAATAATCTTTTCAAATGTTAAAAAATCATTAATTTTTAAGCTTACTATGGGCTTTTGTTAAGTAAAATTTGATAACTCGGTTAACAGGCTTTAAAATTATGGATGATTATTTTTAAACAAAAAGGGTTGAATGTTTCAAAAGTCGATGTGTTTTTTAATATGAAGTTTGCATCTGCTGTTAGAAGTACTTTGTGTACAGTCTGATTCTGTTCCACTCAGCACCAGGAACTCTTCTCAAAGAATTTGTTTTGGTGCGTGGTTAATTATAGTACTGTTCTGCTGTGAAATTTGATGGGAGATGTTTCATTCAAAACAATATTGTCTTTGTTTCTACATCTAAAAATACAATTGAAGGCATATGCGCAATTATTTTTAAAATATTATATTGAATAGTGTCGAGGCATTCCAAATATGTTATTTCTAAAGAAAAATAACAGATCCCATTGAATATTCTAGGGAAAGTAATTCTGCAGTGAAGTGTTGTGGAATAGAGTTGGAGATGTACACAAATGACATTTAACAACTAGTAAAATTGCAATCGTCTTAAAACAGGTGCCATATTAAATAAATGTTAAGTTACCATAAAACCAGGTTACAAAGGATATAGATGTGTATTATATGCTCATTTTAAAGTATTTTATAATGGTCAGAACTTATGAAAACTTAGTGGGTGACAAGTTATTCAATCATCATAATAAACAGCATTATTATGAAACATACTTGATAATGTTATATTAACTACACCACAAATAAATAACAAATATTAGTTATTTGAGATTAAAATTTGGCAACCTAGTTTGAAGGTTTCATTTTAATATTTCTTAGTATTCTTTTCACAGAAAATTCATAATAATAAGAATGAGTAAATTAGATAATCATTTATACATTTCAAAATCACCCTTAAGATATATAGAATCTGTCTTCAGTTTTAGCAAAATGTATTGTTACTTCATTTCAGAGACAGGGTTGCCACATTCTGGTAATCATGGAAAACTGGATTGGTTGATTGATTGAGTTTAAGGGTGCTTCAACAGCTAAGGTCATTAGCACCCATGTCAAATTATTTTAAGACCAAAACACAGTATTGCAGTGCCTAGCTAACAAACGAAAATTAAAATTTTAAAATGGAAAGCAAAGTAAAACTGAAAAGGAATGTATCCTAATAAAAAAGTTTGGCAGAAAAATGCCAGATAGTTACTTTAAAATCTTGGGGTAAAAGCCAATAGTAGGCATTATCATCTCTCAGAGAAGGCTGTTGAACTTAGTCTCTTGTAAAAAGCTTGAAGAGAGAAGATTCGTCATTTCTAAGAATCTCTGCTAGGAAGCTAGCAAGATGATGCCTTCAGCGGCTATCTCTTATAGTGCAAGAAAACTTGCTCCACGGTAAGATCTATTTTGCAGTATTCGCATATGGGGGATGGGTCCCCCTGGAGGAGATATCCGTGGGAGCAATGGCAGTGACCATTCCGAAGGCATGTTAAAATGATCTCATCACATCGGGCATCAGGAGATGAGGAAGACAAAGGATTTATGGAATCCTTGATTCTCGTGAGTTTAAAATCTGAGCTCTGCCCCTCTCTTTGCCATTCACTGAGGATAGCGCTTAGTGTCTTCTGTGGGAACTGTGAAGATGTCTAACTCTCTTTTCTTCGTGGTGGACTTTGCTGCCTGGTCAGCTATTTCATTTCCTCCTATTCCCATGTGCCCAGGGACCCAACAAGAGACTAAAATATAGTGGGGGACCAATAGATGATGGGTTTGGTTTTGGATGGTCGTTGTCAGTGGGTCACAAGACGAGGAGGAGGTCATGGATTCAAGAGAGCTTTTGGAATCACTGCAGATCACCACTTTCTTTAATGACATCAATACAGCAAATTTAAGTGCCTCCAAGAGCGCATACTTCTCTGTGGTATAGACGCTGCACGAAGAGTCTAATCGAAAACCTCGCGTGGCTCTACAGCAGTAGAAGGCACATCCGACTTTGCCGTTTTGAGAGGAGCCATCGGTGTAAATGAAGTAATGGCCAGGATACGTAGATTTTATCGCCTCAAATTCCGATAAGAATGTACTGGGAGGAGTTAAGGTTTTAGGAAGGTTAGACAGTCTAAGATGTATTATCGGTCGGTGTAGTTTCCAAGGGGGAACAAGGTTTCGGGGGGATTTCACAGGGTGGGTAGTTTTATATTAAGCGTCTGTAAACGCATACGGAGACGGACTCCTAGGGGATGGGGTATGGGTCTTTCCACGTAAGAAAAGACCCTAAAAATTCAAGATGGCGGAGTTTCGGCACTGCCAACCTCATCGAAATAAAACACGAAAGCGCCGACGTGACTTGTTTAAATGTACGTTGTGGCCTTCAAAAATCCAGATATGCTGAAATGATTTGTTAATATTGTTTTACGACTTATAAATCGCAACAGCCATATGGTAAAATAATGTAATTTATAATTTATATATGAAATTTTTATTAATTAATTATAATATTAAATATAATACTTTTAATTAAATTACTTATAAATTTAAAAATATTTGAACTCTCAGAATTAATAAAATCTTATTGAAACTGAAGAATAAATGAAATAGTAGAATGTTATTTTATTATACAATAGGAAAAAAAGGTATAAACAGGGGATTTATAGAATAGAGATGAAATGAAATGCAAGACAAAATAATTTTAATTTTCCAACAGTACACAATGAAGTGAAATAAAACTATTCTTTACTGAACTAGAAATATTTGTATAATAATGGTTTTATGCACGTAATATCGGCACATGACCACAATCAAAGCATATATAAGGAATGAACAAATCTACAGTATGAAAATGACAATGTTTGAAATTTCATGAAAATTGAATTGATTAGATATATGATTTTATATAATGCGAATGTTCAGTAAAGAATAAACTGATGCACCATGGGTGGTCAATTTTAATGACAAATTGCAAGGAACAGTCATTAAAATTTCTTGAACACCGATGGTCCACAGCAATTTATTTTCACAAATATTATTGAATTTTTACAATAATTTTAAAGCCTAATGCCCCTGGGCTTACAAACATTACAAAACATCCCGGCATTTACCTTAAGCGATCGGGGAAAACCAGGGAAAACAAAGGAGTAAGTATGCTACCATATATATAAAAAAATTGAATAAAAAAGTGAATTAATCCTCAATTGGATTGTAAAAATATTATCATTAAAAATCAACGTTAAGAAATTTGGCTGACTTTACAAATTAATAAACTACTTAAAAATTTTACATATATTGATAGCATACCCATCCTCCCGATCAGGATGACGACTGAGGGCCGATTTCTAGCATGCATACAGAAACACAAGTCAAAATAATGGAGACATTTACATTACGTAAAATAATATACATAAAACATTCCATATTTAGAAAATGAAAAATCTGGTAAACACAGCAACCCTGCAACATAGAACAATCAATGCAGTATCTATTGTCCAAACATGATAAATTCAATAAACAGACATGTTATTGTTATAAGATCAAAAATTATTCCTAGGAAATTATGTTCTTGCAATGAAAAACAAAAAAATTAAAAAAGGAGAATATCACATTTAAATAAAAAAAATTGCTACTTAACTTATATATTACTTCAAACTCCAGCAACATATGAAATTGTCCGGAAGATAAGATGGCCCAAGAATTTATACTTCACATTACAGTATTCAATATAATATGTAACCAAAAAGATTTACCTACAAAACCAATAAAATTTACAAACATAAATAGAAATTCATTGAAAAATAACTTAAAATGATATGTTAATATCCAAAAAGTAATATAGCGCATCAGTAGTAAACATTACATTTTACTCTATATCATGCCAATAATATCATGAAATAAGTACTTACTAATTTCACTTTACAACTGATTACCATTTCAACAAAACATCTAAATAAAATGATGTATGTTCTGAACTCCATTATTGCATATGTGAAACATTTATTAATGTAATGTATGTTTCACACACATGTCAAATATTTGAAGTGCATTCATTTATATCACTTAGCATCCCTACTTAAACAGAACACAAACTCAGAGGCATTGGCAGTAATGATTAATTGTATTACAGGGATAATGTAAAGAAAATTGATTAACTGTTAATTCATTGGGGTTAATTAATGTTAATGAAATGGTGCTCTTAACTAGCGTCTTTGGTTGAATTGAGAAAGCAGGAGTTCACTCAGGATCTCAAACTCATTAAAACTATTAATGCACACTCACTTCTTTCTCATTGCAACTGTTCTCAAACCAAACAGACTGACTGAAGCACTGGCAGGAACAATTGACTGTAATATAAAATATTAAATTACAACCTGCAATTATCACAAACCCATAATCAAGTAAATTCAAGCAATACCTTTTCCGTAGCACAGTGTGACAAAAACTTGTACACAAACTAGACTTTTGTGGTTGCTTTCAGGAGGCAGCAGATTTATAATTACATGGCACATCTGTAAGATTGAATTTCATTTGTCACTAGTGTTTGACAATTACTCTACACTATTTGGGAATACTCACTAATTTCACATTGCAACCGTTCTCGAACCAAACCAAATAACTCAAGCACTGGCAGGAACAATTGACTGTAATGTAATAATATTAATGTAACAACTTGCAATAACCATAATTCCATAATCTTGTAATGTGTAGCTATACCTTTTCCTGGGCACAGTGTAACCAAATTTTTTCTTAATCTTGACTTAGTGGTTGCTTTACTGGGGCAGGAGTTTTATAATTTGAGGCACATCTGAAATATTCGGTAACATATTTTACAAGAAAATCACTTTTATTCCAAACGCTTTAATGCTTACTCACAGTTTTCACTTTTGCAACCCTACTCGATCCAAACACAAAACTGAAGCACTGGCAGGAACAATTGACTGTAATGTAATAATATTAATGTAACAACTTGCAATAACCATAATTCCATAATCTTGTACTGTGTAGCTATACCTTTTCCTGGGCACAGTGTAACCAAATTTTTTCTTAATCTTGACTTAGTGGTTGCTTTACAGGGGCAGGAGTTTTGTAATTTGAGGCACATCTGAAATATTCAGTAACATATTTTACAAGAAAATCACTTTTATTCCGAACGCTTTAATGCTTACTCACTGTTTTCACATTTGCAACCCTACTCGATCCCAACACACAACTGAAGCACGGGCAGGAACAATTGACTGAAAATTGGGAGAATGTGTTAATGAAATGAAATTCTCTTCAACTCTCAATGGAGTATTTTCCAGTTCTTACCTGTTCTGTTGCACAGGAGGTCCCAACATGTTCTCTAACAACTGTGGGTGGTTGCATTAATATGTCAGATGTTTCTTGAGATGAAGTTGTGGAATCTCTAATTTTGTTTTAATTATTTCACATTGAAGATGTTCCTGGGATTGGCTCAAATGGAATTGTGTCTCCTTCCTCTCCTGTGCCTTCTTCAGCTGTGTCAGTTCCACTAGCACTGCTCAAATTTACAACTATTTCTTCATAATCTTCTTCCACTGCCTCTCTTTCATAATACTCTTCAATACTTTTTTCTGTATGTTCCACTGAATTCTTCCAAATTTCTGGTGTGACCTGTTAATGCCATACCATAATTTTCTACTTTATTGTTTCACTAATTTTGAAAAAAATTATAATCATAACTGTTGTCATATATTTACTATTTTTCTATAATGGTGTATTGAAAACTTTACCTGATTTAGTGCCTCATTCCACACAGCTTTAGTTCTCTCCATTCCTTGCCCTGGCCTTTCACATACAGTTTTGTTGTAGTACCCTTTTGAAATGCCCCACACATGTTCAATAGGATTGAATTTGCAATGATATGGTGGCAGCCTCAAAACTGTGTGCCCTTCTGCAGCGAGCATGTCATCAACTACATACCTTTACCAATACATTGCTGAGGTCAGTTATTTATTAGATTTATATATCATTTATTTATCACAAGTGTAGATGTATATATTTGTACATATTTAAAGTACATATTTTAATATTTTATTACAATGATGCAACAGAACAAGATAATATGATGCAAAATATTAATGAAATGTATTCTTTAATGCACTGATATGTATCTCGTGGTACCTTTTTATCCTTTCACAATGTTGGCTCGCCAGGGCAGCAAGTGAGATTTTATTTGCAACTTCTGGCACTCGTACTCCTCGCTGGTTCAGCCATTCCTAAAAATTATTTTCTTTGGTTAAATTACTTATTTCATTAAGCACAATACTTTCATTTCATTTCTGATACTTACGATCAGTTGATCCTTTCGCCACTTTGTTGTTGGATGCCTCTCTACCTGCCTTGAATGGTATGAAGCATTATCCATGACAATGATGCAAGGTCTTAAATTGCGAATGCCAGGAATCAGTTGTTTCTTAACCCAGGATTCAAAAGTAGAACTGTTCATTGCTCCATGATAATCTTGCCCCCTTTTTAGGTCAGTAGCAAATATCAGACCAGCACCTACAAAATGTCATGCTTCGTACACATGCCTCAGTTTGTACATAATTATTGCCATTAAAACTGAAAACATTTGTACCTGGTACAAAACCTTCTCTCGTTCCTGCATGAACCACAACTAGCCTCCTTCCCTCCGGTGGTCTTCTAATTACTCCTTTACTGGTGCCTGGTAGTTGCCATGAATAAGTAGTTGAACCTAATGAAAATTATGTTTCTTTCTTGTAATTTTTACTCATAAGTAATATACATTTAATATATATATTTTCAGTAATATACATTTTCAAAGGGCTATTTTACCATTCATATAGATCCATGTCTCATCAAGGTACACTACAGTTTTTGGGTTTTGACTTCTCTTATTTTTCATATAGTCTGCCACAAAATATAACCTCTTTACAATTATTTCATTTGACTCACAAATACGAATATTTGGGTCTCCTTTCCTCCATGCTAAACCCATTTCCTTAATAATTCTGAACAATGTTGTGCGTGACCCTCTAAATAAAAAAAATATCATAATTTTCCTTCACGTACTGCCAAACATCTGTAAGTGAGAGTCTCCTGCCTGTTGCAAATGAATAGGTCTTTAGAAAGTCTTCAAAAAGTGAGCCACATACTTCATCATTCCTCTAAATATAAAATATCTTACCATTATCAGCTTCCTGGTAAATATATCTGCTAATAGCTTCTCTTGCAAATCCATCAGCTGAATCTCTCACAGGTCGTGAACGCTTCCTCTTTTTGCTTGGAGTTTGAATACATTTTCCTGCCTTATAATCCCTAATAACGCTTGCCAGAGTTGTATAAGGTCTCTGTAATATATGAATATATTTCAATAAAATAATTATGATTCACACACACATGTTCATTGTGAAGACGTTCTTGAGGCATGCAATAAAAAGTCAATAATTATTGTGACATTGATGGCTTACCCCCACAATTACAGCTACCTTTGCAATGACACTGCTCTCAGGAAGTTTCACTTCTTTACGAGAATTTTTCTCGCTCTTGTATTTATAAACATTAAGAAGGACCTGCCTTTCACCACTCGATAAAATCCACTTCCCCTTCTGCTTCACTGGTGAGTTATTTCTAGAATTACCTGACATTTCTAAAAATGTCAAGCACAGCACACAATAAGATTTCCCTTGGGAAACAATTCGCGCACTGGAAACGCAAAAAAAATTGCTTTTTCAGCACGCAAGTGCGGGATGCGGCTCACTCGCATAAGCTCACAATCTCCACACAACGCTTTGCTGGTTGAAACCGTTGAAGTTGGCACAAATTCATTTCGCTCGCATGCATGCCATTCTCCGGCCAAGAAAAAGTCCCTGGCAGCTATATTTCCATTACGTCGGGAATTTACGTTGGGGTTGGCACCTACTTTCTCCAACCTAAAGGGTAATCAAAAGTCCCTAAGTCAATGTAGTATGTATGGCGGGTGGTTTACGGGAGGTTGGTATTGCCAAGCTCTCTGGGTCACATCTTACGTGGAATAAATCTTAACGATGGTCTAAGTGCATATAAAGTCAAGTGGGTTGGATGGAGGACTACTTGGTGTGAGGGAGTATCAACATTTGATAATTTCACGCCATATGAGGCAATCAGAAAATCCCGCCTTCGGCTCAGAGATGGTTCTCCAGCCTCTGCCAAGAGGCATTCGATACGGCTCATGCGGTAGGCGCCTGTACTAATCCTTATACCGGCATTGTGTATGGTATTTAATGGCCGGAGGGTTCATGGAGACGCTGACCCATACACTATGCATCCGTAATCCAAGATATGGCGGATGAGGGTTCTATACAAACGCAAAAGACATACATGGTCTACGCCCCAAGATCTACCAGTAAGAGTGCGGAGGAGATTTAAAGGTGATACACATCGGCCCTGCAGTTTACGGATGTGTTTTCGCCAGGTTAAGCTCTTGTCGAATGTGAGCCCAAGGAAGGTTGCGGATTCAACGAATGGAAGTTGCTGACCCCCAAGAAAAAGGTGAGGGTGATTATAGAGGTGACGAATTCTGCAGAAGTGCATGCAGTTGGTTTTTGAGGTAGAGAACTTTAATCCTATTTCATCGCTCCATTTCTGCGGTTTGTTGAGCACAAGTTGTAGCTGCCTCTCAATAATTTGCACGCTCTTTGAGGCAAAAAATGGCAAAGTCGTCAACGAACAGTGATGCAGTGATGACTGATGCAATACAATTGATAACAATGACAGAGTGACGCTCAGAATCGATCCCTGTGGAACACCGTCTTCTAACTGATGACTAGAGGATAATGCGTCACCAAGGCGGACGCGGAAAGATCTTGATGAAAGAAAACCTACTAGAAGCAAAGGGATCCGTCCCCTAAGGCCCCAAGTATGCAAGGTGCGAAGAATACCGTACCTCCAGGTGGTGTCATATGCTTTCTCTATATCGGAGAAAATTGCTACCAGGTGCTGACGTAGCACGAAAGAGGTGGAAATCTGTGTGACAAGGGTGACTAAGTGGTCCATGGTTGACATGTGCGTCCTGAAGTCACATTGGAGAGGTGAAAATAGGTTCTTTTGTTCCAGAAACCAGACCAAACGTGTATTTACCATTCGCTCTAAAAGCTTGCACACACAGCTTGTGAGAGAGATTGGGCGGTAACTTCAGGGGGTTGTTCTGCCCTTTCCTTCTTTAGGGATTAGGAGAACAATGGCTTCACGCCAAATCCTTGGTACGGCATGATCATCCCAAATTTTGTTGAAAATGCCGAGGAGAAAGAAACGAGCGTTTTCAGGTAGGTGTTTCAACATTTGATTATGTATCTGGTCTGGTTCTGGAGCAGAATCTTTCGCACAAGCGAGGGCTCAGGAGAGTTCGTCCATGGAGAAAAAGGCATTGTAATCTTCCTCCACGCAACTCGAGAAATCTAATTTGCAGTTTTCCATTCTTCTTTTCGTTTTTTGAAAGCCAGGAGACAAGTGTACGGAGCTGGAGATGTGCTTGTAGTGAGAAGCCATTTCTTCAGCAATATCTTGTGGAGAGATAAGGAGATTGCCATTTACCAGAAGCCCTGAGATAGACGGCGAAGGAGTCTTCCACCGATCTGTCGGACCTTTCTCCACACTACTTTTGGGGTTGTACGGCAAGAGAGTGACGAGATGTAAGCTCTCCAGGACGCAGCCTTACTTTCCCGTATCGTCAATCTAGCTCTGGCTCGGGATCTTTTATAATTTATTAGGTTTTCCATGGTTGGGAACCTACTAAGTTTTGCCAATGCCCTCTTCCGATCACGGACCGCGGTGGCAGTCAGCATTCCACCATAGCACAGGGGGATGTGGGTGGGTGGGTGGCCCGACGACTTCGGGATGGCAAATGAAAGCGCATGGAGGACGGCGTTAGTAAAATGTGCAACCGTAGCATCGATATCGTTTGAGCAGTTTTCCGATATTCGTATTTCTTTCTTGAACGTTTCCCATTCAGCTCGGTGGATTAGCCAGCGAGGAGGGCGGGCAACGTTCTGGTCGGGAATATTGAGGTTGACCAGAATAGGGAAGTGGTCACTGCCATGCAGGTCGCCAAGGACAGTCCACTTGATTGTAGAAATAGGACTACAGAGAGCTAGGTCTACGGACGAGAAAGTGTTTGAAACTACGGAAAAGTGTGTGCTTTTGCCTCTCGTGCACGACCTTGTGTCATCCCAGGCAGGGTTGTGGGCGTTGAAGTCTCCCACAATAAGAAAAGG
This sequence comes from Teleogryllus occipitalis, assembly GCA_011170035.1. Lineage (NCBI taxonomy): Eukaryota > Metazoa > Arthropoda > Insecta > Orthoptera > Gryllidae > Teleogryllus > Teleogryllus occipitalis. The sequence goes on along the minus strand of BLKR01000180.1, from coordinate 620 downwards.
TACGGGCAACTGAGAGAACACATCTTCCAGTTCTTTCTGTGACACAACTTGTCGAGGCGGGATATAGACGTGTTAAATGGCAATAGAAATAGTGTGGAAATTCACACGAACGCAAGGTATCTGGAGAGTGGTTCGTCATGACTATTTCTTTAGATACCAGGGAGTCTGTGACAAAAGTGGCGACTCCGCCATGGGCGTGGAGGCCATCATCGTCTTGCCTGTAGTAACAAAAGCCGCGTAGGGAGAGGGAGTGCTCAGGACGGAAATATGTTTCCTGCAGGCAGATAACCACGGGTCTATGCATAGCTTTAACTCGTCCAAACGGGTACGCAAGCCATTTAAGTTCCATGAAAGGAGAGCCATAGTTTCTAGATCTTAGGTTTCTTAGCTTCTAGGGTGGGTTATGTATCGGGATTCTTTTTCTTTTTTCTTTATTTATTTTACGTCAAAAAAAAAAAAAAAAAAACGGTTCAAACTGCGTATGACGTGCTATGGGGAAAAGTGAATTGTGTGCGCATTTTCAAAATTCTGTGATCCCTACACTAAGTCATATACTACTTAAATTAAAAAAAAAAAGAGTCGGAGAGTAATAGGCTGGTTCGTGCGGAGTTCGTCGATCC
>BLKR01000178.1:692500-740133 GCA_011170035.1 Teleogryllus occipitalis | reverse complement strand
CTCATTTTATGATTTATCCATTGCTAGAGAGAAAAACGTAGTTACATTTAAAAAATTAAAGATGAGTAAATTTAGCGAAAACTAAACATATTTCAAAATATATCTCTATGGTGTATTACTTGCTCTAAAATTCCGGAATGTTGAGCGGAAACTACATTTCGATATTACTAGTCGTTTGGAAGTTTTGGGGTAGCCTATAACTGGTGGGACACCCTGAGTAGGTTGTTCTCTTAGTATTTAGTATTTATTAAGTCAAAAACAGTAAAAACTGTATGTGACATATGGGGGAGTAGATCATCTGCGCAAACTTTCTTGAGTTCGAGAATGCCTTCCCAACAATTTAATCATAAATAGTTGAAAGATGAAAAAAGTTTTTATATATTGTCATATGTTATATAAGCATTTATTTGAGTAATTTAGGTTCTTATGACTCGTGTTTAACGTTTATTTTAAGTGCAACAGTTCAATAACCAACGTCGCGCAGCGCTCTCCCTGCAAGCACATGCTCGGAGCGTTACAATATCGTTACATGAGTTGCAAATATCAAAATTACTCAAAAAATGCTTATGTAATACATGGCAGCATGTATATTATTGGATTTGTCTTTTTACTCTCGTCATGATAGACTAAAAATATGTATAGTTCCATTTGAAAAAAATAAGCAAAGTTACCTCAATATCTCAAAAAATACAAATGATAAAATAGAAATGAATACATGTATTAAGTAGCCCCATTCCCTCATGCATTTCTGTGAAAACTGTATTGCAATAACTTCAACCGTTCAAAAATTGCAGGAGGTGCTAAAGTTACGTGACTCACCTGTATAAGAAAAGTTCAGGTAAAACCCCATTATCTAAGAACTATGCCACTGTGGGATAGCCCCTTGTTCTACTGATCCCTTCTTGAGCCCTTGATGACGAGCGTGAAGAGACGAGTTCATACATACGTATATTACCCTAAGTTAACCATAATTTCAAGAACTTTAGAGTTTTTACGACTATGCTGACTAAATATTCTGCCACTCCCGCGGGAAAACGCCACGTGTCCCTTCCAGGCACTCCTTTCAGGTTTCAGCAGTGTCAACCGCGATCGCCTAGACAAGGCCACTAGCCGTTTCCTCCACGATAGCGAATTTTGCGCGTCGCTGCTCTAACAACAGGGAATTTTCAATACAGCAGTAGCGCGCTATATCAAATATTGTGCCAAGAAATAAACAATTTTTACATAATATTACTTTTAAAATATTAACAAATAAAATATTGTCTTTTTATTTTTGTGATTTATCTATTACAGGAGAAAAAACAAAGTTCAATTGAGAAAATCGCAGATGATTCAATTTCTCCAAAATTGAAAATATTGTAAACAATAACTTTAGGGAAAGTTACTTGTCCGCTGATTCACTGTTATGGAGCAAAAACAGTATTTCCTTATCGTGAAACGTTATGATAAATATCCAATGTTAGTGAAATACTAAATACGTATCATTTCTACGTGCTTCTTACAGATCATGCCTCAAGTTTTGTTTGATATCAGTGTGAGTCAAAAAACACTCATAAAACTGGAAAGATCATAACAAGTTCGAAATTGGGTAGATAAACAAAAATAGGCCGTTGTATTGGTTATTACTACATTCTACTACTCTGGGATTCTATTATATCATAATAACTACCATAATCATAATTGAGGTTAAGTTTAAAAATGTTTCTCTGAAAAGTTGAACTAATTCTGTTTCAACCATGATGGTGTTTTAGTTATTCATGGTGAAGCAGTAGGAAGCTGCAAGAGTACAGTTCCAATATCCATGCGTCCGCTGTATGTTAGTTAAAGAGACATCTACAAATAAAAATTACAATTAAAAATACAAATTGGTTGAATTATTATTCGCGCAATTGCAACCAACAACTATGAGATGTTAGTATCTAATTCCTCTCTAAGTAATTAGGTACATTATCTGATAATTTATTTATATAATGTAATGATAGGTGTTCAACTAATAACCAATTATTTTAGTTATTAAGTATTTTAAGTAACAAATAACTAATAGATGCTAGTTATTATTTGGTATAATGTTCTACTTGTTGCCCAACTCTGGCTGTTATCGTAGGAGCAGGTGAATCCATACTCCGTAAGCTGCAGAAGTCTTGAGAGTGCGTTTTCGCGGCCTCCCCGCGCCGCATTTGGCACAGCAATCCTTTCCACCCTACAGGGCCAACGCAACCGAAGAGAATGGTCTTGAAGTGCGCTTCTCGGCGGACGTGGCAGAATATTAAAGGTCGGTGCAATCCCCAAAGCCCTTAATTTCTAAAAAATTTTTGACATTTAACACCGGGTAATATATAATAACATGTTTTTTTATTTTTTCGGCAACTTAACACCTTTTTATCTGACTGAAATAAATATGATAAATAAGAAGACAATTTATACTATCAGAAAAGTATTTTTGATATTTTCTCAAACCCAAATTCAAACACAAAATGAATTTCTAAAAAATAACAAAAATAATCTTTATTGTGTCTTAGAACCATGGAACAGGCTTGAAAAAATCTCAAACTTTCCCCTTAAAACACAAGTTTTTGAGAATGTTGACATATTTTTTCGACAGTTAGGCTGCAGTTAAAAAAACATTTTCCCGCTTTTAGCTCACCTTGACTTTAAATATACTTTGAAAATGACTGCGACAGTTCTGTGCATTAATTTACATTTGTATACATTATTGTAGCACCCAGTAATTTATTATACATTGTATAATAAAACATGTATTTTATTATACATTTGTATACATTATGGTAAAACTCAGTAATATTTTTATTTTGAAATTTTGTTACCAATTTTTATTTTTTATATCTTTCGAATCTTTTGCATTAGTATATCATACGCAAAGGAAAGACGATTGTTTTTGGCAGTTTATAAGAAACCATGGACACAAAACCTTCAAGTGCGAAGATTATGTTGAGAAGTTGGGTAGAGAAACCAGCCTACATCGAAAAAATTTCAGAAAAAAAAGTTCTGCAAATTATGACATACCAAAAAAAAGTATTGCATTACATAGTATAATCTCGAATAACTGGGAAGCGCCGAGGCCTCCTAGGCCTCATACCAGATTTGCGTATCTAATGGGGACACAATTTTTGAGGACAAGTAAATTCTGAAGCCGTGTTTTGCAGGACGGGTAGATGACAAATGCGGAAATGATGGGGACAGTTCGGGTGCAGATGAAGGATAGATGGGCGACAGAGGGAAAATCAAGGCGAAAATGATGAATCCGGATTATGTTCTTAGGCAGTATTCTACAAAATACGACTTTTATGATCGTCCTTTTTGTCCAATGTCGCATATTTAGTTCTTTGGGATGCCTTCTCTCCCTAGCATGGGTAGCCAGAAAAGAGAAGACGAAATCAATGTAAAATTAAATTGAAGGAAAATACCAAAATTAAAATTTCACGATAAAATTAAAAGGAACTATTTTTATTTTCTGTGAATTTTTATCTCAATGCTCAGCTATATTGAAATGGGTTCTTTCGCACAGTACCGGGTCTCTAATTCTGCAAATCAAAATATTACTGGGTGCTACAATAATGTATACAAATGTATAATATGCACTAAAATAAATGCACAGAACAGTTGCAGTCATTTCCAAAATATATTTACAGTCAAGGCGAGCTAAAGGAGGAAAAATGTTTTTTTAATTTTCTTAACTGCAGCCCAGCTGACGACAAAATCTGAAAAAATTCATAAGAATTTTTTTAAGGGATACGTTTGAGATTTTTTCTAGCCTGCCCCATGGTTCTAAGACACAATAAAAATATTTTTGTTATTTTTTCAGAAATATTTTTTGTGTTTGAATTTGGGTTTGAGAAAATATAAAAAAAATATTTTTCTGATAGTATTAATTGTCTTCTTATTTATCATATTTCTTTTAAGTCGAATAAAAAGGTTTTAAGTTGCCGAAAAAATTAAAATCAAAAAAACACGTTCTTGGCTGGAGAGGGGTGTGGGTGGTGAGACGGGAGTAAGAAACATTTCAAAAATATTATTTTTATGTTAGAATTATCATGTAATCACTCATACGTCATTTGGTTTAGAAGAACGTTTTACCATCTTCTCCGGGGGAACCCTTTGTGTCGATACCACTTAAATTAAAAAGATACAGTTTAATATTAAACATCTTATGTGCTCCTCACGCACGTTGATTTTAGAGAAAACTGCATTTCAACATTGCGGTTCAGGAGATACACGGAAAGAACGTCTTACTTGAGCTACAAGAAATGTACCTATTATTTGTCGAACATTTGTAACATTGATAAGAAACAAGTAATTGAATATCATTGAATGTCATATGAAGAAATAAACTCAGAAAACTGGTCTTCTGCAGATCCGAATGCCTCATTCGCGAAATTCCACCAATTCGTAACTGCGGTTCCCGTGCGAGTCGCACACACTCTAAACAGCGAACCACAGGAAACTCATCATTTATAAACGCCATCGATCACGCTGGCCCAGTCCCGCTTTGAGCTTCTTTCCGGGCGCGCGAGTTCGGGAAGGTCAGAGGAAACACAGGTTGTGCATGTCAAAGGAAAATCAAAGTACCTGATGGTGGCGGGAGCAAACAACAGGCGATGCAGCACGTGAGGTACAAGCAAGGTCGAGGCCCGTCATTCCGGGTCAGGATAATTTACGATCTATACTGTTATTAATTTCCAATGCGCGCGGAAATTGAAAAAAATCTATGCACCGTGCGGCCATAGGTGTGTATAGTTTCCTTTGATACTCAGGATCTCGAGAAAAAAACAACAACAATTAATCAGTTTCCATTTTCACTGAAAAACGCAGAAAACATGAGTGTGTTATTCTACCTATTCTCATACTGCACGTACAAACTGAATTCTTATATTTAGTGCGTCACTGCTTACGACATTGATGACATCATCCGACACCAAAGCTCCAAGGAAATGGCCTCTCGTCCATCATTAGATATTTACTATTTATGTGTGATATGGAACAGAAACTACCCTGCAGATTATCAAGAATATAAAAGAACGGATGTACTGTATATAGTATTGTACAGTGCGCCAGGAAAGTCTCTCCACAATCACCTTGCTGGTGAGAGCAACATATATTATGTTGGTAACATGAAACTGTGTACTCACCACATTCAACAGATGTTGGAAGGTTGTCCCCTTGAAAACTCCCTGTGAGAATTGTTTTCCTTTAAGTATTTAATTTTGTGCAGCATTATACATCATAATAGGAGCATTTATGCTCCTAAAAGCCACTAGTATATGAATATTCAACAACTAATTTATCCTTCTGTCTTTCCGATAATGTTGCTTTCCGGATACTTGGTAAATGCAGAGTGAGTCACAGTAACTTTACCGCATCCTGCTGTATCCACGCCAAATAAGAAACATGTTATTGGCCGCAAAACATTACCACGTCAAATATTACAAAAGTATAAGTTAGATTGAATGTAGTACAATTTATTTTAAAAAATTGCAAGTATGTCGGATGTAATGCTGCTGCGGAAACATGCTTAAAGTTCGTAAGAGGGAGGTATTCGCCTTTGAAATCATTACAGCGTTCGGATATTAGAAGCATATGTCACCCACCGTGCAGGAGGGAAACGTCTTTTCCTGCATGTTCCAATAGACAGAGGCTCTCGCACTGGGGGCCTCAGGAAATAACCTCAATAGTATACTTGAATGACTACACTATGGATAGAACATAACTGATAATGTTATTAATGGGACGTTCATGTATTGCGTACGTAATGATAAGCATATATTGTACGTAACAATAACGTTATAAAACACTCACATTAAACCGGCTGACGTTGGGCCTCTACTGATGCCACTGAAGTGACTCTCAGCTGGAGGTTGTGTGGTTCAAGTCCAGACGGCAGGATTTTCCATACTAGCTAGACAGCTAGGGCGAATTCCACCACTTTCTGGAAGAAAATTCTAGCGGCCAGTTGCTCTGATCGGCAGTTTTCCGTGGAAGTCCCGATCAGTAGTAACCTAATAATGGGGCCATGCACCACGCGCAATGTGTCCTTCCTCTTCCTTGTGGTAACCTCACACCTTACTTAGACACACTTATCTGTAGAACACTATAAAACATGTCTGGAGATTACAGCTTGTCCTGGATAGGGCGGTGCCCCGCTGGACGGAGATACTTCGATAGGAAAACCACTGCAATCCGATGTGTAGGTCCGCCCCGTATCTCACCATCCAACAGAGGAAGAACCGCCACCTCCCGTCATACAAACATTCACTGCATTTATGGGACAATAATGGCAGTTCACACGCTCGGAAACCAAACAATCAATCCATTTTTCAAAATGGCCCCCCGGACATGTGTTCATGGAAGAAGGGAGGCAATGCGATACAGCATGCGCCTCAATATGCCAGTGTTTAAGACCCATGGACATTCACGAAGAATAATCGTGCACACGATGGCGAATTAACTGCTACTTCACATAACCTGAAAGGAAACGAGTGGTTCTAAAACAGCACGTTCTTTTGTCGTCTTATTAGTAACCTTTACCTAATATTATAGTTCTAGTTGAACCCTGAATAGTGTTTCCAACCTACAAATGTACAGAATGTGCCTGGGCTGTGATTCGAAACTACGCGCAAGACGCGCAACCGATTAATCCAGTAGAGCACCCGAATGGTCACGTACGTAAAATACTCCCGGCACTTCAAAAATAAAGTTGAATACATGCCATTATCAAAATTATTATTATTATTATTATTATTATTATTATTATTATTATTATTATTATTATTATTATTATTATTATTATTATTATTATTATTATTATTATTATTATTATTCCTCTACATCACAAAGACAAAAGAGTTTTCCTACACATCGACTAAAGATGTTATGAATCGGTTGAAAATAAAATCTACTACATATTGCAACCAACTACCTACGGAGCAGATCTAGGGACTGTTGGCGCCACCACAATAGGTTGCACAAAATGTGGGCTGTTCCAAATAAAGCAATTTCCCAGTCTTCTGAATGACCTGGGAGTTTAGCCAAGTTGTTACATAAATTTTGTAGAAAAAATCCCAGAGCTCCGATGAGTATGGCCTGTGCTTTTACGCCCTGCATTCGGCTGATCTCGATATCCAGACTCTTGTTTTAAGACGTTTCTCTACCTCCTTGGTTACGACGTTTTGATTGCAAGGCACAGTAACATTTACAAGTAGACATGACATTTTCTCCAGATCCCGGATAACTATATCCGGTTTGTTTGCCGCTATCCTGCGATCCGTTTGAATTTGTTAGTCGTACAATATTGTATAGATTCCAACAGATGTCACCGGTTTTGTTGAGAGTTTGTACCACATGGAGCATGTGTTTGGAACTTCGAGGGCGAGTGACACCTGCCAGTGATGCAACTACACACCTTGTCGTGTCTTTTCAAGTTTTCGGTCTTTGCTAGAAGTGAACAAGCTGAGACGATTAATGAATGGTTTCTACTTCTTCCTGGAAAATTTTATGGCCATTTATCATCTTGGGAAATTTTGAGAACCGCTTTATCATAACGTCGTGTTCTCAACCCCTGATCTCGGGCAGCTATTAAAACTGCTTGCGATTCTGTCTCCATTCTTCCCATTTTATGCCACATAAATGATTGATTTTTATTGATCTGCACATTGCCCATTCTTTTTAGATACTGCCCAAGGTGTGGTTTGTCTCTTAACGATTTCTTTAACATTTTTTGTGTTTCACATTTCATGTTTAGTAGCATAAGAAGTTGAGTGTGTGTTATTCTGCGCGTCTCGCGTGTTTTTCTTCGTAATGCTTCTTGCTACACTAACTATGCCTCTGTTACCCATTCTTCGGTCAGATTTCATGACCTGCCTCATTAGTGGGTAGTCTTGATGACCGACTACATACTTGCCCATCCCGACTGTTGTATTGTGCGAGGAGGCTTCAATTTGTCTGAGGCCTCTTCCTCCTTCCTTACGTGACACAAAGTCTATGTACATCAGCTCGTGGGTGGGCAACATAATACATTGTAAGCAGTTTGCTGGTTTTTCGATCCATAATTCGAATTTCTTGCTCAGTCCAGTCCACTAGTCCGAAACTGTACTCGACTACAGGTATCGCCAAAATACCAATTGCAGATATTTATTATTATTACTATTACTATTAAAGAAAAATTAAGTCACCTTTCTTCATAAGAAGAAATAGTAATGCTATCGTGCATAGCAAAGCGGCGATTTTCCGACAGAAAAACTCTTGTTGCCGGGCCCTTGTCACGAAAAAGTGGATACAACTGGATAGAAGTGGATATAAAAAATTACTTCCTCTAACAATTTTGATAGTCAGAATCCATGTTTTGTGGGTCCTTGATATCGAAAAATCGATTGATGGCAAAAATGTTTCTGTTCCTCTGTTTGGCTGGCTGGCTGGCTAGCTGCCCGTCTGTCTGCCTGGCCCTCTTTCAGTCAGCCTCATCTTCTTTCTGTTCTCTTGACCGTCTTTCTGTCCACCTGGCCGTCTTTCTGTCCTCCTGGCCGTCTTTCTGTCCACCTGGCCGTCTTTCTGTCTCCCTGACAAGTCTTTCTACCCGGTTGACCGTCTTTCTGTCCTCCTGATCGTCTGTCGGAATTCTACCCGTTTCGCTGTCTCTCTCTGCCTGTCTGTCTCTGCAAATATGACCACACTATGACGTGAACTGGCTAAAACTGCGAGTGAAAATGAACCGTTGAATTCAGTTCTCAAAAAGCTTTTCCTTTGAGCTTATCATACGTGGTTTTTCTTGCTCGCTCCCGGCCTACCCCGCTGGTGGGAGATTTCTGTTTGGGGAAAATTCTGCTGGGTAGGTCGGCGCAAGATCTCATGATCCGGCGGGGGAAGATCAAAGCCACCTCCCAAGAAACCTGCACTACATTTTCGGAACTAATGACCTTAGCAGTTGACGCACCCGAAATCCCTAATCATTCAGTCAATCTAAACCAAACTCCTAAAAGTAGCACAGAAAGCTTGAAGAAAACAAAGACATTACTTATCTTTCTCTGTTTGTTCAGTACGGAAATTGTTTTCCAATTATTCACTCGTGCAAATAATTCAGTGTATTGATACATCACATCTAATCGGTAAGGAGGAAACTACATGTGAGCAAGCAAGAATGACATTTAGCATCAGCTTTGTGCATGCAGTCAACTATTGAATGCTTCTCATTGTCAGTATCCGCTATGTATCAGTTATTAGTATTATCATTATTAGTGTACGTATCAGTATTAGTGTCGGCATCCGTATTGTCAAAAGTACTTGCTCCTCGGGGAGCAACGAGAATGAGCGGTAGAGTACGCAGTGTGATATCATTTACGTCGGCGTCCAAGCGACCAAGCCAGCTCATTTCGGGCATGAAATTCATGAATATCCAAATCGTTGGAATGGATGTGGAGGGCCAGTTACGTAATTTGCTGGCGAGGTCTTCTGATTTAACAACTTTGGGGATACTTAAAACAATAAGACTACAGATTCCCGGTATGTAATGTAGATGACGTTGCACAATATTTAATATTGTGTATGGATTTGGTTAGGGATCTCAAAGCTTAAGGAAACATGCACAGTTTGCACTTTGGTGTTATATAAATAAATAAATAAAAATTCGCAAGAGCCAGTATTCTCTGCCTAATACGCCTTACTTAGCTCGAAAACTTTTAAACGTTCCGAAATTTGGAACGAATTTGTCGTCGGCTGCGGGAGGAGGAAATGTTTGTCTTTTTTTGTCGCAGTTTGTACCGCCGTTGGTCAGGGGCCCTGGTCGTGTAATTTTATTTGAACCAATGATTGAATTGTGATAAATAGTTAGAGTTGATGTCGAGCAATAAACCTTTGCCATCTGCAAGTTCTCGAGTACGGAACTGCGGCGACCGTCCCAAGCCACCGAATGGGGGATAGAATTAACAAACAAGGTTAAGTAAAAATGGCACAGAATTCGAGTACGTGTAGTATGTGACTCATTTATATCACACAACTAAACAAAGATTTTAGGGAAGTATATAAATATTTAAAAGTTTTTCACAAATATCGCTTGTGAGCTACAACAGTGGCACAACAAAAAAATTATGCGAATTTTGAGTCCATGCACTCTCCAGATTTGAAGATTGGTCTACTGTTGGTAACAGTCTTGTTTGTACCGTTCATTATTTGTTGGAGAAACCTTCCTAGCGGCTAGTTCCCGAGAGAATAAATATGCTGGTGAATTTCAAATTCAAGGCCATTTCGTCTAGGTGTACAAAGTTACATTTTATTTAACTGAAATTTTTCAGTTATCTTATAATATATTTTGTGTTAGTATCAATTTTACACATAAAATGAATGTTTTTCGAGAAAATTATGGACTATAAAAAGAATACTGTTGCCAACTGTTTCTTCCAGCACACACTGCAACAGCAACATTTATCTTACAGTGTAGTATTCTATCAAAAATTGGCCGAAGTGTGAATGCAAAAATGATGCATTTCAATACAAGGTGAAAACTTTAAACTCATTTATCTCAACATATGATTTTTGAGGTGTGCCACTATTGCAGCCCACGAACGAGACAGCAACATGCGAGGGCACGGGTCACAATGTTCCTCAGCACAATGCACACATTCCATCCCATATGCTGGCGTTCAAATTAGCGATTGCCGCATGTACACGCGCGGCAACCTCGAGCGCTCGGCCGGTGGCCGTATGCACATGTTCCTTAACGGCTAGGGATATACAGTACCAGAGTCAACGTTCTGACGGGGTAATACCTCCCTGCTGCGCGTATTTGAGTGTTGACGGGCAGAAATACGTGTTGTGTGTGTGAGGTTCCCCTCGCGTCGTCCATTTGGTTATCTCTCAGTGTACTTCCGAGCTACAGCATTGCATCTCTCCGACATTCTCAAAATATGCGGTAATTGTTGCATTACTCAGATACGGCATGGGCGTCCATTTTTTTGTACGAATATCGAGAACCTGCCTCAACTACTGGACAAATTTTCCATGCTCTGGAACGACAAATGCTCTGTGACCTCAGCGATAAGAGCGCGCGCGGAGGTCGCGCACTGGCGCGGCATACAAGCAATTAGCATGAATCTCCCCTCTGTATACAATAGTTCCTACTTACACCCGAGCACGGTACAGTGCTGTGTAAAGAATGTGCACAATGTTTCTTTAAAGAAAAAGGTTTTTCTGGTTTATTATTATGCTTCTGCCCAAATATTTTATACATCATTTTTCGTCATCAGGTAGTGTATACGGTGCTGTCTATTGGTGAGGGTAAGTCTGGATACTAAATAGATGTCATTTCAGGCGGTAAAGACACAACTGGTATTCCTTATACTATTAGCAATTAATAATTCCTTTACCGTTTTGGTCTCAGAAAAATAGATTCCCGTAGAAACTGTTGTTGTTTTGGTAATTTTATCTACGGTATGCAAAATGGAATATTTTAGTTCAATTTTTGCACAGAACGGTCGATCGATGCAAACGGTTCAATTGAGACGAAAATATCATGTTCTTCACTTTTTAAAGAAAAACATTTTCTTTAAAACTGGAGGGTGATAGATTTTTATTTTTAAAATATAATTTAATAAAATAGAGAAAAAAATTAAAGTTATTTTTCTAACTAGATACCCACGGCTTATTTGAAAAACGAAATTCTTTCATATCGTAAGATTCGATGACTGTAATAATCTTTGGCACATGTCAGGGTGGGTATATTACTGGAACAATACTTCTGACGGGTAGTTACGACACTTACAATATCGAATATTAAATTTCCTTTAGAGATAGTAAATTGAGTCGAGTTTTGCAAGAAGAGGCTTTTGTTTTGGTTAGAAATAATTTTACCTTAGACATAATTTTTTAACATTGCATTGTAATCGAATTTGCTAGGAGATTTTCTGGGAGATCTGAGAGATTAAAAAAAGAAGACTCCAAACTTTTTGATTAAATTTTGACCTCTGGTAGCGTAAAGGACGCTTAAGAGAACGGTGCAGGTCTCATTTTCATTGAAATTTCTGATTTGTCGAAAATTGGAAAAATTCGAATTTTTTCTGAGTCTTCTTACTACTACAATTATAAAGATATATTTTTTCTTCATGACATGTGTTTATCAGAAATAGATCTTCAAATAAGGTAATGTTAAATTTTTCGAAAATGTGTGTATTTGTTGCATAATTTTGGGTCAACCATAACCAACTTTTAAATTTTAAACAATTATTTTCTTAGAAACGACTCCAATTTTTTCACATATGTAGCAAAGAACAGTAAAGATGAAAAGATGAAAGGAGAAAATGCTGGTTCCATTTTCGGAGCACACTTTATATTTTCGAAAACTGAAAAAAAAATGGTAAAGACGAATTTGCCGCGCTTCGTTTAAAACGTCAACATGTCGTTGGCAAAAAGGGCAACCTGAGGCTGGAAATGTGATTGTTGCCGATTGTGTTAATCGTTCGATGTAGATAACTTTCTTATGAAAGGAAAAAAAATGTTTAAGGAAGGTAATATATTTAACATAGAACTAACAAATATATTTCCTTTACTTTTAGAAATTTTGATTGCTGATTATGGCATTCAGAATGGTTTTTCTTCGATGTAATCAAGACAAACTTGTATCAGATATTATTATTCCTTTCCTGTACGTGCTGCAAGTACTCTACTAGTTAAATTTATTTATTTTTGTTTCATCTGTAAAAATTAAAAATGACTACTTCCTGGCACAGGCTCTTCGTTTGCATTGGACGTTTCCAAGTTGTAACTGAATATTTAATATGTGAGAAATTACAATATTTCAATACGTAACTATTTCCAATAATGCGAGAAAGTATGTGCTGTTTAACACCTCTACTTGAAGTATGAATGTAGTGCAGCAAATATGTGCAGGCAACAATTTCGTCAAAGCAATAAAAGTACTAATTTTACGCTTATTCAGAAGTGATGAAGTGCGCAAACTGCTCTACCCCTAAAAATTGTCATTTTTCTACAGTTGTAACTCAATATGCTTTATACTTACAATTCGCGCAGTATCATTCTCCATGTTCTACTGGCATTTCTGGGTGTACTCTGCACGTGGCCCTTTCGTCGACTGAATTGAATTATACGAGCACAAAAGTTTCATCGGAATGCTCAAGGCTTTTTCCTTGAATATAGTAAGTATGTGATAGCATGAAATTATATTGGTATCTTACCTGATATATTTCGAGGTCGGTTTTTTCACGCGTTTACCTTTTTCTCGTGTAAGTAATTACTCTCATTAAATCTTAGCATAATTTCTTGTAGTGCGCTTTTGCAGAAAGCAATAATTATTATAATTTACTCATAATACTTTTACTTCATTTTTCAATGTTTTACTAGGTGACATTAAACGACATTCGTACATATAGCTAAGTTTCAGGTAGCGTTATTCGGCAGAGTAAATATTGATATTATTAAGCACTATTAAAGCGCGACTTCAATCACCATTTTTCCTATATTAAAGGATATTTTTATTCCCACTGGAATTAAAGTGCCTTCACGGAAGGATAAACCGGGTGAGATTTAAGTAACAGAGTAAACAAAGAAGAAATGTCAATGTGAGAAAAAGTAAAACTATATTAAAACGTGTTTTGGTTATTATGTTAAGTTAGTTGTAAGTTATTTTGGTTATTATGTATTGTAGAGTTATTTAAATGATTACAGCTGAATACATGCATTTTTAATTTACCTTCAGAGTTCATTTCTACTCTCGTGTGCGATATAGTACTTGTTACTGCTACTCCCTATCACAGGATTAACTCGTAAAACCCTTTTCGAAAAACCAATTTAATTTTGAATAGATTAATAAATGTTCCCTTGTGCAAGCAAGCTGGATTGCCGTCTTTCCTGCCTTTTTAATGTTAACAAATCAACCCCAGTATCTGCTAGGAAACTATCAGGCAATCGCACTATCAATCAGACAAGAGCATATGACACTATCATCAAAAGCACATTAGTCAGGCGACTATCTAACAACATCCTCCAAGAACTATTCGAGAAGATGTTTGTTTCCGGAACTTCTTCCAGTGAAATCTGTAGAACAGACAGTAAAGTAATAGTATAAATTGTGATGTACCACACATACAAATTAGATCTAATAGAAAGAATGGAGGTGAAAAGAAGTTGTGTGAGAAGGCTGGGCAATTATAACAAAAGATGATCCCCCGGCTGTCCGTGTCGAATCGGCCCAAATGCAATACACGTTTCTTTTCATTTACTGTTTTATGTAGTTCAAATTGGGGATCAAATGTCATTTTTCTAATACCAGCCCAACGAAGATACCCTCTTTTAATTTTGCTTCAGACACTTGCGGAAACTTTTCACAATGGCATTGGAAGGTAAGACCTTAACGAATTGTTTCATGAGACATCATTTTATGTGCAATGGAAGGAGCAGAATCTTGTTCAGTGCCAGTTTTTTTTCGAAAAATGTTCTCTTTCCTCTGGCTTTAAAGATTTTCTTACCGGCCAATTCTTTCAAGACGAATGCTGCTATCGTGCAATACTATCCTATTCACATAGGAAACATGGGAATTTAGTAAAACAACTTTGCTGGCCAAGAAGCAGGCATGCTATTTTTAAGTCACCATATATAATCCATCCATGAGCGGAGTAGTTTATTTTTTCAAAACTACACTGACGTTTTTGTAACTTTCCTTTATGTGTACAGAAGAACAATAGGTAATGATGCTTAGATGTTACAACTACTTAATAGAATTGCTCTTAAACTAGTTTCAGAGCAATTAATAAACAGCCTTCATTATTCTTTTTTATTCAATTCCGAACTCATTCACCAGACCGGCAATATTCGAGCAATATACCAAATAATATTCTTGTTCGAAAAAATAGCATATTGCTGCTCTCTTCTCCTGTACACATGAACTGAAGTTCCAGCTGCTAACAAGTTATTTCCTTGAGTCTGGAGATAAGCAGTTCAGCTTTATCCTTTGTTAAGCCCAAATCACTGACAAAATCATATAGCTCAGTTTGAGTAAACAACTGAGGTTCCTCACTGTTTACAATCACAAACTCACCATCAGCTGATTTATCTTTATCACTGGGAGATTCATCACTTGACATATTATCCAGTTTAACAGTTGCAATAGCTACTGTTAGTTCAAGAACAGACAGATCCGGACTCTGGCCTATTGGCCGAATTGCGGATGGTAGATTAGGATTCTGAATTACTTTTTTTTGTTTTTTGAGTTGTAACCAGTAACATCAATGCAACAAAAGTAGCAATCACCTGAATGATTCCTTAGCTCCCTCCATACCACTGGAATGACAAATCTAAAGGATACTTTCTACTTTTATGACCATTTTCTAAGGTCTTCAACACAAATACAACAAACCATATGTGGCGCCCAAGGTTTGTCCTGATCACAAAGTTTAATTCCGAATAATGAAAAATACACAATTCTAACGAAGTCTGCAATGTTCCGTTGATGCTTTTTAATCACAAATTTGCCAGAAATATAACAAAAAATGTCAGGACTGTTCTTACAACCACGACTAGCCAAGAATGAGCACTAACTGCTAAACTAATATCTTATCTTGATAGCTACAATAGAAACACGTGTGCCTCAAATAAAACAACGGCACTGCTTGTCAAATGCAACTCTTACTGTGAAACCCCCACGCCTATCGATGATTGGTAGTGGATGGGATCACAATGTATAAATATTCTACCAAAACGTATACTACCATTTTGTCGTCCTGTACAGAAAATTTTCAAATGTGAACAAATAGTGGGTGATACGGCATTGTTAATGGTACTTTTAGAATCTGCACACTTAAAACAATAAGAATTAGGTGAACCCAAACAGAAAGGTTTTTGGTCGTTGGCCTGTGTTAATCACATCCATTCACAATGAAGACAAAGTTTTGTGCAAATGAGACCTGGTTGCTTATATCCACGACTTCCCTGGCAGTCATCCTTGCATTTCGAGGAGATAAGTTTCAGCAGATGAGAGCAAAGACTTGGAGTCAGTAGCCACTGGAGTCAGTAGCCACTTGGCTGTACGGGAGACGCCGCGTCCTAGGCACAGTCACCAACGTTTCGGTCGCCATTTGGCGACCTTCCTCAGGGCGAAATAAGTATGAACTAAGAAAAATGTTTTCAATAACGTGATGTAAATAATCGAAGATAGTGTTTCGAACGTACTTCATTGCATTTCGTGTGGAAAATTGTGCTATATTTCGAATGATACTCAGATAATGTTTAGATGTGATATTTTTTAAATTTATTTTAAGTCGCATCAACAGCTAGGCCATTAGCGACTAAATACATACAATATATTGCATTTTACATTGGAAATATTATTTTTTTACAATATTGAGGTTACATTACAATGATGATTATGGATAAAAAAACATAAAACATAAACATGAAAATTACATCAATGATAATTACTACAGAAAGGAAGATATATATAGGAGATTACATTATTCTAATACAGTTAAATATTTCCCAAAACACCTATTTCAATACAAAATTATATAACATTACTTCGGTAAGTATTGTCACTTAGAATGTAATTAAAATTTTCCTTATCAAAAAATTGAAGTCTGACAGAATTTTTCTGGGGACATTCCCGGAGGATGTGATTAATGTTCAGCGGGCAATTGTAAGAGGTAGTACAGACTGGGATAGATTTTTTTCTCTAGTATATGTCTATGGGACAATTTGGTATGCCTGATGTAATGCGTGAAGGAGTTATTTGTTCACGACGTGAGAGGTTTTCATACATTTTGAGGGCAAAAACTTCACCAATTTTCTTATGAGTTGTGCTTGCTTTGAGATTATTCCATTGGTTTGACCACATCTTCTTGATGGCTTTGCCAGTAAATTCATGTAGTCCTCAATTGCGTAAGGCATTTTGTTATTTACTTTCTCTTCAAAGTCAATAAACAACATAGGTGATCTGCTAATCGGGGTTCTTGCTCCTATATTCTTTGTAATATGGATCACCACAGGTTGAATAAAGTCAGTTGTCAGTTGTCTCTTTGCAGATTTCAAGTACGTTGATGAAGATTAGTGGTAGGTAATTACTGGGTGAAACTTTAATGCCATTTGGTACATATGTTGATAAAATAATACATTTTTTAGTTGGATTGGGTTTGACAAGGTTCATTGCTATTAGGAAAGCATAATTGTAAGGGCTATTTTTGCTTGCAAAGATCCTAAACTTTATGTGAAAGGTCTTCCATGGAGATTGGACGTACAAGCCCTTTCTGTCAGTTTCCAATGTGTCTTGGATATGGATGACATGGTGATCTTGATATTTATTGAGAATCTCGTTGAGGATGAGGTCAGCGTCGGAGTCGTTCAAGTTAGAGTTGGAGAGATTTTTGGGAAAGGAATCGACAGTAAATTTAGGTGTGACCCCGGAGGATATTTAGGTGTGATATGTGATATGTGTGGAATAGGCCCTGATGATATCTTTGGTGCTTTCGTGAATTGTTTTTGGGTATGATAGTAAGTGGTTGGGAGCAGATTTGATTGGTGGGTTAATATCGTTAAGTATAATATTGTTGGATGAGGAGGCTTTGCTTATATATTTGATGGTCACATAATCCCTTCAAAATTGCTGGTTTGGTTCCCAGGCTTCGATAAGGTTCGACAACCTGTTGGCGTCGTGTGGAAACATCCAGTACATATCCTATGCGCTTTATAATGTACAAGATCGAATTTTTTGAGAAAATTGTTTTTGGCCTTGTTATATATTATACACATAGAGTCGATTTTGTTACGAATGATAGCTTTGTAAGTGAGAAGCAAGGTATGTTTGTCTGCGCCCCAGTTGTTATAGTTATTTTAGTAAAGTTTTTCTTTTGACATCAGTGATGAGACCTTTAATTTGCGCTTTCCAAGTATGCTTACAGTAAAAAACAATACCAAAGATTCTAGTCGAAAAGACTCTTCTTATTGCTACCTCTCCCATTTGTAAATGAAGATCTCCAGCTATATTTTGTCTAGATATCAAGATGCATTCGGATTTGGTTGGAGATAGTATGAATCCTGAGATTAGCGACCAGTTATGTATTGCGTTCAATGCATCTTGTGTAAGTCTCTGCGTAGAGGAGAGGTTCTTCCCTTTACTGAAGATTATCATATCGTCCGCATACTTGCGAATCGATCGTAGGTGATTTGATATTTCGACCAGCATCCTTAATTGCGATCAAAAATAAAGTTACACACTGGAAGTCCACTCTAACGCTTGATTATTTCAGGTTGTTAGCACGCATTTGGATACATCGATCGCTAGTAAAATTCATGATAAAACTAAGAATGTTACCATTAATACCGATCTCTTTACGTACCCATATTACTCGACTTATCCAAATCATTACGTACGCCTTTTGGACATCTAGATTGACGGCAATGACATGTTGTCTGTTGTGGATGGCTTCAGTGATGTGTCCACGCTAATAAGATGTAAGTAGAATGCCCAGGTCTAAAGCCAAATTTATTATCTTCAATGATGTTATAGTGATTTAAAACCATCTTAAACGTCTATCAATAATCTTTTTAATTATCTTAGATAGGTTACAGATTAGGGGAATCGGGCGATAGTTAATCGGATTGGATATTGCTTTGCCTGGGTTAGGGATGGGGACAACAGTTGCTGTTTTCCATTTATTGGGAAGGTTTTATTTTAAAAAATAAAATAAAAAATATTTAGGAGGATTTCATTCCACAGGAAGATTCCGTATGAGGATGTTGGAGATCCCATCCGTTCCAGGTGTCGAGTTGTTTGTTATATTCATAACTTTGTTTACTTCTTGCATTGTGATTGAACATTAAGTAGGTCAGAACGTTCCCATGGGTTTTGGCAGCAGTCTTCAATTAGATATTTTTCCTTCAAGAAATCTTTATCATAATTCGGTGAACTAGAATTGGATTGGAAGATTTTAGCAAGCATGTTGGCAATAGTAGCAGAATCATTTATAATCTTGTTGTGAGATTGTAAAAAAGGAATATTAGTTACTTTATTGCCATGAATGGCCTTTACTTTCTTCCATGATTCAGAAATGTTGTTTATATTGATTGATGATACATAATTAGTCCATGATTTCTTTTGATAATCTTCTGATTCTCTGATAATCCTTCTGGCATGGGACCTAGTTTTCTTGTTCTCTACAGTTCTTCTCCTTTTGAATTTATTGAAGGCACGTTTACCTGCTTTAATGGCTTGCCGGCATTCGTTGTTCCACCAGGGGACTCTCTTCTTATTAGATTTAACCTGATACGAGTCAATAGCTTGGTGTGCAGCTCTTATGATAATGTTGGTAAAATATTGGGCTGTGTAATTGATGTCAGATCCAACGTAGATGTGATTTTTATTGTGGGTTTATAATGTGGTTTGGGTGTTTTCTGCAAAATTAAAAAACGCAGAATGACGGACATGAACGTGATATAAATACAATCGTTTTTTATTAAGACCTATTATTATGAGACATACATTGAACACAATACTCTATATCATCTATACTAATCGCGCACTTTTTCTTGATACTCCAAAGAGGGGGGTGCGGGGAGAGGCGGGTTCTGTCTACGTCACGGCAGTGCAGGGCTGTCAACTTTATTGACAGAAAACTCGGAGTAATAACTCGTCTTGGAGTTGATAGCTATGAGAAACAACGGAAGATTTTTTTTAAATTCTGAAGAAATAATTAATAGTTATAGAAATAATTGAGTAACAAGAAGGAACATGGTACGCACAGGTCGATAGAAAGACAGACCGAAGACTAGGAAGTCCGCATTGGAAAGGAAGAAAGTGGGCAGCACTGCAAACTGAGCCGTGACGTTCCGAGCGGAGCTCATATTTTCTACCGGGCCGTGCTATGCCGGGCTGAGCGAGGACTAGGGAGCTCGAGGATCAAGAAAAAGTGCGAGCATAGTATTATGAGACATACATTGAACCCAATACTCTGTAGCATATAAATTTTATGACCTTGAGAAAACTATTTTTCAATTTGAGTATATTAAACAAAAATAATTACATATATTAGCATCAATTTTATTGGTTTCTGGTGTTTGTATTACGTTCAACTACGGTCTATTCTGTTCTCCAGCTGGACTCCGCGTCAAAATCGAGTTCTGCATTAAATTCATTAACAACCTATTCAGCATACACTCTTTTCAAATTAATATAAAATTGAATAACATCAAACTTAGCTAATAACAATATCTAATCTAAATTAGTCGGAATTCATACTCTACTTCTTTTTCAATAATCTTTACATTGGCTGTAAGAGCACAAGATCATTCCTGTAATAGAAGTAGATGGTTTTCTCAATATATTTTTATAACATTTTTAACTCAGCTGATTCAACGTTATGTTTCAAAAAGAGATAGTGTGGTTTAGAAGCACTCGTCTATATCTCTCGCAGTGTTAAAAACTTACTTTCTCATTGTTCACTGAAACTTTCCTATTAGTTATTTTATTATCTATTTCACTAGTGCCTTTGAAATAAAAATATTTCATACGAATGTCATTTGTAGAAGATTCATTTCATTGGAAACATTTGTAGTATTTTCTGGAAAATAAATGAAAATATAGTATCTCTTATTTTTTCTTGTTTGTATTCATTGAGGGTTAATAATTCTGCATACTTAGATCCGATATCTCAATCTCTAGAAGCTTATTTGATCTCTACATTGTGTAAAGTGTATCTCATAAAACTACTTAGAAAAATTGAAATTATAACATTCGCATTACGAGTAGCTGTTTTAATATTACTGAAAATATTGCAACAATTAATTTACGCATTTGAAACGGGCAGAAATTAAATGTATCCTAATGGATTCTATCTGCATACGCACTCTCTGTAGGCAGAATGTATCCAAGTGGCGTGGTTGTTTACTGCAATATTCCATAGGAGTCACAACCAACTGCGCCTTAGTTGGACATAGTCCATACCGAAATTACGCTTTCAGTGGGTTAGCTATATCTTGTAAATACATTATGGAACTTCCATTCCACCCAGTACAGTAAAAAAATTAAATTTGAGGATTGGTAGCTTTCTGCATAACTGTGTCCTGTTCATCCATTGTCACCCACCAGCAAATCCCGTAATCATTACAACATGCGGAAAAAACGTGAGGAAGACATGTAGAATTTTTACTTATTAAAATAAGCAAATACAATTTATTCTGAAGAATCTCTTACTTCTCTGAAATTTCTCCTTCTGCACTTCTAGAGTATTATGATTACAATCATTCAAGTTTTGTAGCACATCGAATACGTTTGGTCGATCATTGTACACTGTCAGTCGAGGTTTCATTATTTTTCATATCTAACGTTTTGCTTCATAGGTTGGTGCTTTACGTTAAGTGTTGGCACTTGCATTTCTTATTGAAATGCTGTTGTTCTTGCAGCTGGATTGTGTGTTGTCTTTCTTGTTTTTGGATCAATGTATGTTCTTATTCCAGGGAAGATTGTCGTTGCTACCGCAGAAGTTGAAATTGTTGTTGCTGTGTCTGAAGAATATGCTGAAATTGCAGTAGACGCCGGTGTGATAATTTTATTTGTTCACCTGGAGTGTCGTAATAAGCACCATTGGTCACCTATAGCATTTCCATTGCATTTACTAGGACGTTTGACATGTTTAGGAGCTCCGACACACGCTAATCTCGTTCGTTCGTCTCTTTTCACACACGGTCAGTGGATGCCAATGAAATAATGAAGTAATGAATCTAATAATTAAATTATTTGACAAGAGATACAGCGAAAATGTACTGTTAATTTCGTCGATGGGAAAACACACTTCGTGGTAATAGTCGCCAGAAAAGTGTTGCATAAACGACCCGACCCCCCTAATTGGCCACACTTTGCGATAAGAGCTGTGGCTTGCGATACCTGCGCGATTTCTCGGAGCGAATCGTTGATAATTATAGTTTTAACTTTAGCCATTAGAAACGTCAAGGTTGGAACGGAAACCACATGTGACAGGTCTGCATTCTAGCCTATTGTTGACAGGAACATTTATTTTGCGGATTCACAGTCCTCAGGTGTCTTAAGAAAAGGAAATATGGCTCTTTACATAGAGTTTGATTTTATGAATCTACGATGGCAGTCTGAAAATTTATTGATACTTTTGAAGTTATGTTTTTGCTGCATATTTTAGAAGCTCAAGCCTAGCTTATTGAAAATATCTGGAAATGCAATACGGTGCATAAGGAACGATACGTAGTGCTTTGGGAATAAAAATGTTCAAGAAAATCTCACAAAGTATTAATAGATTACAATATTAGTTTAAGGGGAATGAAGGAATAGGAGACTTTAAGAAGGATTGTCTCATTATTTATAGTTCCGGGCGCGTAAATTACTGTGTTCATTAGTTCCGTAAGTGTATTTGTATATTATATCCCTGGAAGTGTTTCTTCCTAGCTAGAACGTAAGATCCGGTTCCGACCTATGCGTAAGCTAGTAGGGTTTACCTACTCCACGTATTCTCAGCGGAACATTGCTTCAGCCCGGCCAAGCTGTATGCTTCCGACTGGTCTCCTGTCATGTGATTGATTTTTACAGGCACGTCAACTGCTGTGGTCATTATCCCTGTTACTGCAGTGAATGTTTCATCCCAAGAAGTGAAGGCGTACCTCTATCGCTGGAGGGTAAGATCCGGCGGCGACCTACACATCAGCGTGCGGGAGATCCTCCCTTCACGTGTCTTACTCGGCCCAGCAAGTACTAAGCTCCCAACTGGTCTCCCGACTTCGTATGTAGCAGCGTAGTGCATATCAACGTGCGTGTGTGTGTGTGTGTGTGTGTGTGTGAGAGAGAGAGAGAGTGAGAGAGAGAGTGAGAGAGAGTGAGAGAGAGTGAGAGAGGGGGAGGATAGGAAAGGGAAGGAAAGATTCGCTGAATCCGTTGCCCGTTCATCACGGTTCCAGTATTCGCCCAGTATTCATTGGAGAAACCACGTCCTGACATGTGTGGCAGATTAGTGCTTGTGTGTGTGTAAAAGGAGAGGGCGGGGCAAGAATGAGGAAAGAAAGATTGCGCGTGGTCTGCGGCCAGCTTGTTCAGGTTCTGCTTCGGCGCTCGCCTGTTATTGATCGAAGTAACTTCGGAAAAGTGAGCCGATCGCTAGACTTCTCATCCAGACAGTGATTGAATTCGACGTAGTTAGAATGTAACTAGCTAAGCAGGAGAAGAAAGAGTAGTAGGAAGAAATGCATTAAGTTTATTAGGAGAGGAAAAGAACGAAAGTAAGAATAGTAGAATAAGTGAAGTGAATAGAGAGGCAAAGGCCAGTGTGACAAAATTCAGGAGAGAAATGCAGGAAGAATTGTATGGTTGAAGCTGGTCAGAAAGGAGGAGCAGCTGAAGGGAAAGAAGAGAGGTAGGAGCAAAAAAGTCTTTAAATGAATATTTTCCTATAGCAGAAAAATGATTTTGAATAAAACCACACAAAATATTTTTCTAAAACGTAGCTCGCACTCTGCTCGAGATCAACAAATAAAGACGTAGTACATATAACACTGCAACAATTTAAATATTTTAACATAAACTGTCTTCAGGAATACTGCTGTAACATAGTGAAACATCTATAAAATGAAACAGTACAAGAGTTCCTAACATACCAAGACTAAAAAATAGCTGCTGAAACGTAAACGCAACTCATGAATAGCAAATATTTAATGGCTGTAGCGACGGTTTCTTTCTTGGAGTCTTCCTGTCGCATGAACTCAGCTGTATTGTAAGCAGTGATGCACTGAGTACGAAACTGTACTCGGTTAACGCAGTACGAGAATAAGCAGAAAAACCAATCGTCCTTGAATTTTCAGGCAAAAAAGAAACTGTTGCATTGCTTTTTATATTTATTCAGAGATCTTGGCTATCTAGCGAAACCATAGACACCTCCCGTATGGGCTGAGGCTACGTAGTTTTTCCTCAATTTAGGCATATATTTGAAATGAGTAATATATATAATAGATGGGACGACAGATAATTGACGTGGCGAATAAGACTTCATGTTGGTCAAGGTAGTTTCAGGAACGTGAAAGAAACCGAGAGATAAAGCAGATAGGTTAAGCTACTAGATGAAGCTCAATGTGATGTTCGAAGTGTTTTATTATGAAGTGAATCCCAGCTGTTTATGAAAATTAGCTTAATAAATGAATGATTACGAATGAAATAATTACGTATTATTATTATTATTATTATTATTATTATTATTATTATTATTATTATTATTATTATTATTATTATTATTATTATTATCATTATTATTAATAATATTATTATTATCAATATTATTGGTGTCGTTGCTGCTGATATAACATCAATTAGTATCATAATTCCTCTTCTATTTTTAAAAGCTTCTCAAATCGATTGCCAAGTCCAAGCGTGCGTAAATATCACATTCCAGTAAAATAGTTTGATACGAACATCAGTCTTTCTGAAATATCCCGACATGGCAAGTAGCTCGGTACAGGAAATAAATTTAAAGGAAAATAAGAGAGATTGCAAATACATTGTATCTGCGGATACTAGGAAAGAGGAACCACGTGTTCAAGTAACCTGGGCCGGCGAAATAATATAATTCGCTAGGAAAGTCTCTCCGTAGTTGTACCTAGCTGTGTGCAACAAACATTATGTTGTAGTACGAGTTGCGGTTGAGAACGTAAATTCTGCACTCATCACCATCGTAATTGATGCTATAAATGTGCCCTTCACTTATTTCCCAATGATCTGGTTGCTACTAACATAAATACAATTTTTAATAGCAGACCCTGATACGGTTCATTACGGAGAGACTTTCCTGGCGCACAGTAGACGTGTAATGTTCCAAGTCTTTTCGACTTTCAAGTGTAGTAATAATTTATTGATAAAATGTGCTATCAAATTCAGTTCATTACACTTAAAGAATCCCCCTAATTTGAATTACATTTTCTTTACCATTCCTCTTTGTATTCACATGTTAACAAATTTGTTCATACTTATTTACATTAATTTATTCTATCTTCACTTCTCCGGCATCCCCCAAGCTACTAAATATTATAGACCACAGAATGTTCTAGTTGGACAAGCTTTAATTCTAGTAAAATCCTTCATTTCATCCAAGATCATCATCTCTCTCATTAACAATAGGACCTGAAATAATTGCTAAAACTATTAAGCTTCAAAATGGCAACAACGTAACAAAAATCAAGACCTGCAGCCACCTATAAACCAATTCTGAAAGCCATTGTTTTAAAGTCATTTCTAAGCGAAATGCTTATTTTATCTCTTGAAAATTTAAGGCCTTATCGCTTTTCTTGGGGCCATGAGAATGTACTAGCTGGCTGAATCTTTTAAATATTGCGAAGTAGTTTAATTTTAAAATTATTGGGCCTCTTCATCCTACTTATTTTTATTTCGATGTTAGTACCTTACTGATATACTAGATATTGCGGGAACAAATTTAAATATTTGAGTTCATTCATACCCTATTCGTAACAGATGCATATCATAATCCGATGACTACTAGCTCTAAATTAATTAGCTCTTTACGAAATATTCTACATCGTAAGTATCTACTTGCAAAACTATATCTCTACTCTTCAAAATCAGCTGTCATCTCTTCTTTTTCCAGTGATGAATCAATATTCTAGGAGAAATCGATCAAGGTATTCCTTTGTTTACCAGTGCCATCAACTCCCTTGGTAATTCATATCTTTTTCTAACTCAGAGGTCAGTCGATACACCCATAACTTGACCATACACGTAATTTTATATCTAAAAAGAAGAAATATTGCCATTAATGGACGAAATATCGCCTTTCCCCACATTAAACCAGGAATAAATTATCACAAAACGAAATGATTTTGCGGTACGCAAATTGGAAAACTACAAAAATAATGTTTTTAAACATCACCCTTAGGATTATGAAACCAACACGACGATTTCTAAGATAGTGAATGAATAACACCTATTCAGTCATTAAAAAGTAATAACAAAATTGCAGTCAATTCCTGAAAACACTGGGCTTTTAGCATATTATTCTGATACTCAGCGAGATAAAACGACCATGAACGTAGCACAATTACACATTTTGATATCCCAAATCGAATTGCCGTATTTCACCCAACAAATTAATAAAAAAAGAAACACAAAGAAACACCAGGTCACGATAGACTTTCTGTAATCGTCTTAAAAAGTCTTCATTGTCAAGGCCTTATTTATCTCAACAAACTGGAGGCAAATTTGTATCTAAATTAAATTTGCAAGTAATTTCAATATTGTGAAAAATCTGTCATCAAATTATTTTAACAAGGCTAAAATATCATTCATGAAACCAACGGATTTCTTTTTAATTTGGCTTACGAGGAAACCACTCATCAGCTAGTACTATTGCTAGTAATATTGGAATTGAACAAATTTACTAATTGCAATATTTTTCGGTAGACTATCTACGTGTTGATTGTAAAAGTAGCCTTGGAAGTTGATTGGATGTTGCCTGGTGACTTAAGATTTTAGTCAAGTAATATTGGAATACCTACTTATATAAGTATAGCATAATATAAAGTTTTCTAAGAAATCACATATTCTGCTATGTATCTACTGCTCCTCTTTTTTCCCCTTCATAGTAACTTACCGTACGCAACGTGAAGGAAGGAACTCACTACAGTGAGAACGTAGAGAACCACAACACGAAAGAAATGGCGTCATACAACTACACTTTTTGGGATAGTCGGCGCTCTTCTACGCCTGTTAAAGTCGGTGGCATGACTCCGGCCTTCAGCCTATGCGATTAACTTAAAATAACCTTGAGTCTACCCAGTACCCAGAGGATACTTTCCTTCAATATCAGAATTTATAGATGAATCTGGCTTTCAATAAAGAAATCGAGGAGAAACATTGAGCAGCCGGCCCGGTGGCCGAGATCGCTAAGGCAGTAGTGTCGTAGTGATCTCGGGCCGAAGGGTCGCGGGTTCGAATCCCGCCTCGGGCATGGATGTTTGTGTGTGTCTGTGTTATCCATAAGTGTTCTTCCTACAGTTTCCCCTACAGTTGAATCTACAGTAATAGTGGTCGCTAATGACCTTAGATGTTGATGCGACCTTAAATAACGAAAAAAAAAAAAAACATTGAGCAATCGCTTCTAAAGTACTCGTAGCTTAGAAATAACCCATTTTGTCTCTTGAAACTCAAATATTTCCTTAAATCCTTCACGCCCAAACTAATATTCATGGGATGATTATTTTTACATCCCTTTCTGCAAGCTTGGTTGAAGACGTTTTAGACTTGTTTCTTCACTGAAGCAATATTCGCTGGAGCGCGGAGCGCAAGAGATTTGGAGTGCTCTTTCACGAAAGTAATTGTGCACCACTCAGGTTCAACCACGCACATTAAACTACAGAATACCCGCAGAATCGTTCTCAAGGGTTTTCGTTCGCCGTTATTCACTTTCGTTCTCCGATCTTGTGGCGAGAGTTTATTAGTGAACTGCACAAGGATAACAAATGACACTAATATTTATTTTACGAAAACCTGTTTTCTTCCGTCTTTTCCTCCATTCGGCTATCATGCCTTGGTCACGATATTCGTCCATAACTGGAATTTTCATTGACACAAGATTAATCTATCAGTCACATCATATCTAAAGTTTAAAATGTATAAGGTTAGCCATATTACATCCAATTCTTAATAGTAGTCTTTAAATATCCATTCTTCCTTAATAATATACAGTGCGGTCTATATGCTCCGGAACTAAGACAATAAATTCAAATTCAAAATAAAATCAAGGTCATATGGCTTTTGACTGTTTATTTTGTCAAAATAGAATTCACTTGATGCGATACGTTTCTGATCTTTAGGTTTTAAACCCTTCATTACCTCGTATACGTTTTCATTCGTAATTGTTTTGAGTTATTCGGTTACAATCATCTGAAAGTTCTCAGTTATGTCAAATTTAAAAGCCTTTAGATACATTGTAAATTTCGGAAAAGGAAATCTGGTAACTAAGGAAAATGGTGCAACGTTGAGACCAGTTTTTTGGCGAGAATTTGCAGATATATTGCTGGATTCCGGGGCGTTGTCATTCAGCAAGTAAAGAAGTCGTGAGATGCAAATGATTTTGGTTCACTTCTAATGTGTTTGAACTTAATAAATCCGCTTCGCAGAAAAACTTAATTGATACACGCTGTCCTTCGTTCTTGTCGATCTCACGCATCTGACGAACATATGTAACATCAGACATTCTCGTTCTTCAATATTAATGGCTAGACTAATGTCTCTCAGCGTGGCTTTACGGAAAGTTTCAATCAATGTATGTCAAGAGCCGTCCAATCGATGGCTACAAAAAATATTAGTGAGGGAACGTACGGATTGCACTGTGATTTCAAGCCTGTTCTTCGCTCGAAAATTACTTATGCCTACTACGTATTAACATCAGAATTCACACTCCCCAAACCACATTAAAAAACTACTATTCTTTAAAAATAAAGTAATACGAATGAGTAAATTCTCATTGATTTGTCAGCATTAAGGTACTCCCCATCGATCTCTCAATAGGGCAAATTAATTTCATCACCAACTTAGCGCAAAATTCCTATAACAACACTCGGGAACAAAAAAAGCATTTCATACCTCTAGGATAAAAAAAGTATGTGATTTCAAAGGAAACGACCAGGCTGATTTCGAAAATCGTTATAAAAAGTTTCTATCACACAAGGTTCAAAAGATATGAACATATTTAATATTTGAAATAAACAAAATCCTATACTAATTTCCGCATAGTCACTTCGATTATATTACTATAGAATTTTATGAACATGCTTCATACGAAGTACGAACAAGTTAAAAATGGAGTACGCATATTCGTGAAATAATATACAGACTTTACAATGTTTCTTTTAATTCTCCACAACATCGGGAAACGAATAACAATGATTTGAGTTTTTCATACAACCACATCCTAAGGTTCGTTGTACAGGTGACACAACACTGATGAGCAGCCCATGGTTTGGCCTGATTACACAGCCAAAGTATGAAGAATACGCAAGTTTTGTAATTTCATATATTTGTTTCCTTTGAAGTTTGTGTGTAAATCTTCCAGAAACTTAATAGTAGTTACCGGGTTGATTCGCATATTTTCGATGTGAAATTACGATTTGCATTTTATCGAACCGATTCAATTGTTCTGATCATGTTGCGACTTTCACTTAAAAAACACAAAACGGTGATGTTTTAATGTATTTGAGA
Organism: Teleogryllus occipitalis; assembly: GCA_011170035.1. Lineage (NCBI taxonomy): Eukaryota > Metazoa > Arthropoda > Insecta > Orthoptera > Gryllidae > Teleogryllus > Teleogryllus occipitalis. The sequence goes on along the minus strand of BLKR01000178.1, from coordinate 710,915 downwards.
CACGCAAACCAAAAAGGAACTTCGCTTGCTCTGCGGGTACACTTTCGCATGACACCGGCTGACTCAGAATCTGCCATCCTAACAGTTGAATACTTATATTCTGGCGATAAAGTAAGGGGCTAAAATAATTCCTTTCGGTGACTGATGCAAAGTAGCAAATATGAGTCTGCACGGGACTTTTTTCAGAACATCCACTAAGACCACTAAGATCTACTCATAATTGAGCGTGTCTACCAGACGAGAGAATAAAGACTGCAATCTTCGAGTACAGAATGTAAAAAAAAAACAACTCGATAGCAAAATTTTGTTGATATCTCATGAAAGAGGCATATATGAATTAGTAAATACTTTATTTTTATTTAAAAGACTTCTCCGTTCCTTGAGAAAGAATATTATTGAAATAATCAACTAATGAGGATGAGGATTTTCATGTGAATATGGAAACCTTGTGATAGCTAATGAAACCGTGACAGAACGGTTGACTGATTACAATAAGGAACAATATTTTTACCTGCAGGAAGGTAGAGTCTCAATTTTATACGTAGATTACGAATATCACAATAAAAACGTCATATCACGTCACAGATTTTAAATATACCGTATCTTACCGTGTTTTGCTATTAATACAAATATTTTAAATTGTACTTGCAAAATCTGTAGAATCAACTCGCATAAAATCTATTTAAAAATAAAGTATATGTCAGTTCAATTACGCCACTTTCATGAGATATGAAAATTTGGCTTTTATGTTGTTTTATTTACTTTCTGTATTCGATGATTGCCGTCTTTTTTTCTCGCGTCTAGTAGTCGCTCTCAATTACGAGTAGGTCTTAGTGTATGTTTTTTGTAATATATATATATATATATATATATATATATATATATATATATATATATATATATATAAAATTACAAAACTTGCGTTATCTTTATACTTTGGCTCTCGTGTTTGTGATCAGAACAAACCATGAGCTACTCACTAGTGTTGTCATCTGTAGCACGTTGTGGTTGTATGCAAACCTCAATTCATTGTCATTCGCTCAAACAATGTTGTGGAAAATACCAACAAACCATTTTAATGTCTGCATATTATTGCACGAATATGCGGTTCCATTTTTAAATTGTTCTTATCTCATATGAAGCATACTCATACAATTTTGTAGTAATATAACCGGAGTGACAATGCGGAAATTAGTATAGGATTTTGTTTATTTGAAATACTAAATATGTTTATATGTTTTGAACCTTGCCTGATAGAAAATTTTTATAATGATTTTCGAAATTTGCGTGATCGTTTCCTTTGAAATCACGCACTTACATCCTGGAGAGAGATTTTTTTGTTCCCTTTGTTATTACTTGTATCTTAAAGCACGTTAACTTCTGTGATCATTGGTTCCGTTAGTTTAGAACATGTTAAATCCCGGGAGGTGGCGGTGTTCCTCCCCACTAGATTTGATCCAGCGCCAGTATAAACGACGGTTTGCTGTGGTTTCCCCTCTTCTAGTAGCTCCGCCAGCGGGTCACCGCGCGAGTCGAGGCAACTTCTTAAGCTCCCGACTAGTCTCCCGACATGGGCAGTGTCATACATGCATACATACATGTATGTATGAATGGGTACGTATGTAAGGGGAGAGGAGGGAGCAAGGATGAGTAAGTAAAGATGGTGCACGGCCCATGGCTGTTTATTATTGTGCTACTGGTGCATTCACCTGGTATCGACAGAAGCCACTGAAAAGTACCGCTTAGAAAAGCCGCCGCTACAATTCTCCTCCAGACTGTGAATGAATTCGATCCCGCTATCTATCTAGTGTCGAAAAATCCGCCACTGTTCGTCGAATCCTAGGCCTCCTTCGCAGAGACACTGTACTGGCAGAAGTTGTTGCTGTGATCTCTCCCTCTGAGCCGCTGACAGAGCGGTTGCAATGGAGAGAGTAGCGTGAAGGAGCGGCGGCCTGAGTGGGCGATGGTGACGGACGGGGTGGCGGGGCTGGGGCCAGGGCCGGGGGCGGGAACGGGGGCGGGGGCGGGGCCGCGCTTGCGATTTGCAAAGGGGGCAATGGGGGTCGGGGCAAGGCCGAGTGGCATCACGCGCGCCCACTCCAACTACTCCTGCCGGTATTGATCCTCGCCCTCATCCCAAGCATCGTCAAGTAGCACCGCACCGTTTCGTTTGTTCTCTGCGATCGCCCTCCGCCGCCACTCGCCCATCCACTGCTGCGCATCCATGCGGCGACGCCACACGCCCGAACCACATGGGTTTCGCCTCGTCGCGTTGCAACCATCTCCATTTCATCCTTTTCCCCCTCCCGCACCTTCCCGCCCTGCCTCCTCCTCATTTCCTTATAATACCACATCCCAAATTCACTCTCATACCTTACATTTTCCTTCCCTCTTCTTCATCGTCATTCGTATCCTTCCCCTTTTATTCCTTCTCGACCTCTCGTTCTCTTCGTCTTCTGCTACAATTTCACACTGTTCATTCTCCTCCTTCTTCTGCCCTCCTCTCCACATCCGTCATTTTATCGGCGTCCTTTTTCTCTAACATATTTTGCGTTGCTTCTATGCCTGCCACTTTGTGTCCTCTTTTTTCGCTTCTCGCTTCCTCCTTCCTCTCCGGCTGCCCCTTGTCGGGCGACGCGGTCGTCGCGCTGTCTGCGAGGCTGACCTGGCGGACGCGATTCGTCTCTTGCCCCGCGACTGCGGTACATCTGCATCGCTGCTGCCGCCGATACGGCCGCACACTTCGCCCTCCTCCATCCCCTCCGCCCCCTCCACCCTCTTCGCCCCCCCTCCGCACGGCGCGCGTGCCGCTCGCCTTCCCCGCGCCGACGCACGGTGCGCCGATTCACAGCCCTGCTCCACTCGCATCGGTGCTTCACAGATTAATGTACGCGGTATGTTTGGCACGCATTTTGCCTATATCCCTGCTCTTGTATACATGCGTGTCAAACTTATAAGGATTGCAAAGGGATCGAAGATGATCGCTTTCCCCAACGAATGTCTGGTAAATTTCATATAACGGCGTTACACATGTGATATTTGCCCCTGATTGTTAGGCAGCCCATCATGCGTTGGTGATTGACAGGTCATGTTCAAATGCAGTCGAAGGGATTTATCAAAATAAATATTACAGATCCCAAGTTGATTAAAGACAGTTATTAAAGAAACAGCTTATTCTTTATTTCACATAAAACAGTTATATTGAGTGAAGCTCATTGCATTGATGACGTTTCGATAATTGCTCCATTGTCACCATCAGGTGCTTGAGGTTACATAAGTTTAGTAGTTTTGTACATCAATTTGTTAAAATTTTGAATTTTTCATTATAGCTTTATGTGACCTCAAGATGACACTTGAAGATGATAATGAAGCAATTGTCGAAACGTCGTGAATGCGATGTGCTTAGTAAATATAACTGTGTTTTATGTGAAATATACAATAAACTATTTCTTTAATAACTATCTTTAATCAACTTGGGAACTATTTTATTTAATTTGAAAAATAAACAGAGAGTTTATATAATACAATTACGAAGAGATTTCTCACACCCACAAAACAGCAATGCACGAAGAATTGCCGACGAATCAGGGGAAAATGTGACCTTTCGTTATATGAAATTTTTACAGCAGATCTTCATTGAAAAAAGATTATTAGGCATTGGCAAAAGATCCAAGCTCTCTTCTATGAGAACCTACGACGGAAGTGTCAGATTACATTTTTTTAAAAGTATTAGAAAAAGAAGGATGGTCTGTAGAGGTGTTAGATTTCGCAATATCATTATGATACTGGGATTAGTACTAGGTTTAACGGAATAGTTCCCGGATTTTGTAATTAACTGGATTTTGAAACATGCGAATGCGTGAAATTAGATATATTAAACCTCAAAAGGATTTTCATTGTTCGATCAATGTTTAATGATCTTCGTTGTGTATATATCATAGCTGTAAATGTGACGAAATTATTGAAAAAAGTATGTAAAAATATTTCATTAATTTTAGTACAAATAAGCGTTAATAGTAAAGATGGTTTGAAATAATGTTGGAGTCCTGTAATGCGTTTATTCCTCAAAAAAGGTACCGCAAAGATCAGAAGCAAATTCATTAATCTTGAGTTCATCTTCATCCAGCTCGTCTAATTGTGTGCTTCAAGTCTCATAATATGAGTATTACCATCTCAGTGCGGTCTGGTGAAAGTGACAAATCGTCCAATGAAATGTCACCTAAGGATCTGAGAACGCGCGAATGGATGCAATCCTCACCAGCGACCACGAAAGCGGGGTTGTCTTGGTTTCAAAAACAGTCAAGGATGAATGCCAAAGGCCGGGAAGTCTTGGTTTCAAAAACGTGTAAGGATGAATGCCATAAACTACAGAATGCCATAAGCTACAGAAGTAATAAGGAAGTAAAATTTCAGGTAATAAGAAAGAAAAAATTATTTATAGAGAAAATTATACGTGATGAATTTTGTATTCCACAACATTTTTCATGGCGTTAAATACAGACTTCCTGACTGAACATAGTACATGTCATTAAGGAAATTCCTTTATCAAATATTTTATCTAATTGGAAGGTATATTTGCATACAAAGGGCGCATTTAGTGTTTTGTATTGCCTATAAGATAAAATTGTGCTACCATGATGAAAGTAGATGCCTTACTCTCAACATTTACTGTCATAACTTTCTTATAGAATTTTAATTGCCATGCAAATTTTAATTTTGTTTAATTTCGTAAAAAGTTAACGCTGCAGCTTTTTCACCCCGTAAGTAAAATTAATTTGAAATAATGTGTGCGGTAATAAATTACTTTGCAGGTTCACAACATTGTTTTGGTTGAAACGGGCCCCGGAACAAAAAAGGCCGGAACCTCCGGACTAGACGAAATATCTAGGGCGCCGGCGTCGTGCTGCCCTCCCCTCCCTCTCCGGCGCCGTCGCAGCGGCGCCCTCCCCCTCCCCCTCCCCCTCCCACTCCCACTCCCAATCTCTATTCTACCAACGGCGGCGTCCAGCGCCTCGCGTCGCCCCGCACTGTCCGCGGCCATCGATTTGGGGCCGTTCTCCCCAGCCATACCTGTACCCCTGCAAGGCACTGTCCGTGCGGTGGGCGGCATTAACAAGAGCCTGTGCTCCGGACAGCATCGAATTAATAGAGCCTTGGGCGAGATGAAAGGACGTGACCTACTGATGTGCTGTTAGGTCACCAGCAACTCCTCATTTCCGGACCACTTGGAATTTCACTAAGATTTCCAGTACGTTTGGAATGAATGTGTTCGCATTTTCAGCTCGTTGCCACAATGTGCATCGCGTGCTTACTGCCAGTTGAACCGTTGGAAGTTTCTATCGTGAGCTTGTTTATTTTTTCTTTCGTAAAATGCTAAATGATGAACTTTGGAAATATCAGGTGATATGAGGCATCCCAGGTTTATTTTCAATAGTTAAATGATTTGTGTGAAACTTGAACGATTTTCACAAATGTTCTTATCAATTTAAACATATAAAAGATTACATTTTATTATTGTTATTATTATAAAAATATTTCCTACATTTTTAGAAAAAGAAAGATGTTTAAGTAGTGCATTTTTTCGTTTCAGAAATCGGCGAGTGATATCGGTAGACTATTTTTTACTTTATTTTCTAGTTTTATTGACAATACATGGTTTTGCTCAAATTCTATTCATATGCACGATGGAACAGCATTTCAGAATTGTGCACAGAAGGAGTTGCTTATGGGCACCTCTCGCAGAATTAGGCAAAAAGAGCTAGCCTATTTAGTTGCGCCCTGTCTACGTGCTCGAACCATTCCTGTCGGCGTTTTATGATATCAAATACCACACTATAAACATTTAACTTTGCCTTTATGTCTCTCTTCGGATCCCTGTCTCTGACAGACTCAAAAGAGCTCTTAAATAATTCACATTGTGTAATCTTATTAACGCGCTATTCAATACTTCATTCTTCGAATTTTTCTATTTCTTAATCTCTTGCATTTTGTAACAGATGTCAATAGATATTTTGCAGTGAAACTATATTTTTTTTCAAAAATACTGATCAACATAATTGTTGTAACAAAAATGTGAATGGTGATCTGAATTAAGATTTGGACACTGAATTCAAATATGAAATCGGTTTTTGCCTATTGGGCTCAAGGTTCTTGTGACTACTCTCTATCTAAAGAAATGCTTAAAAACGCTGCGTATTGGTTATTTTGCTGTAGTTTCATTTAATTTTTCTGTAGATGCAATTATTAAGAAACAATCGAAATGTGTACAAGGAATTCCTATACATAATACTGAATTCAGAAAATTCACCTCAAGGAAATTAAAAGCTTCGGCAACATTGCTGATAAGTCATGCTCGTACAGATAGAATCGCGTTGTGGTTTTTGCCATTTTCGTCCCAGCATTGGGAGATCTGACAGCGTGGAAAGTCGCTTGGATTGCACAATCTCTTTCGATATAGGCATAAGAAAATAGTGCTCCTTCCGTGCATTGGGAAAACTAGTTGCTGCTCAATGCTACGCGCTGAGCTGCATAGTAATGCTACCTGATGAGTACGCCCTTCTTCAGACCCTAAGATCCACCCAGGCCCCACCCTTGAAGGCTGCGTGGCCGCTGTCTTCGTCCGCCGGTAAGTCTGGGCTGTGAATAAATGACATCACTCCTCCTCGTTTTGCACAGGCCTTTTGGCGGAATTAAGTGGGAGCCTAACGCTTTTCTTTACTTGTCAACAGCTTCAAGTGCGTTATGGACGGCCGTTATCGAACTACGAAAGAAAAATGTTGATATGATCGTTACATAATAGAACTCAGAAATGCATTATTAATAAATAAATAGATTTATAAATATAGATTTTTTAATTTCTTTTGGGCGGTGATTTTTGTAGGAAAGTCTCCACCTTACAGCCTTCAATGATGAGCCGCGCCTGCCTCCATACATGCTGGATGTCGTGTGTTACACTCCTGACATGCTGGTTAAAAGCACATGCAATTTGCTGTTCACATGATTTCGAGGGAACTAGCAGATCACACAACAGAGTGTTATTTATGTCTGACAAAAATAGCTGGAATCACGTCAAAAACCAAGAAAATTGTGCAATATCCTAATTTACCATCTGCTATAAGGCCTGTACGTCACATTGAAGAATTGAAATACCACTACATCCTGAGATCGTGACAGCAAGTGAAGATGAATGCTACAGACACGAACATTCGGAAGAGAGAGAAAGAGATATCCACGCTGGCCCAACATTTGAATTTTCCTGGGACAAATGACCAACATTTTTTGTCTCAAGAGTATCTCAACGATCTTGTTCGTGATTTAAGTTTTTTGAAGCAACAATCTGAGCTTTTAGCTTCGCAATTAAAAGGATGCAATCTTCTTTTCCCCTGCATGAAGCGAGTGTTTTTCGTCATCGCCAAGTATTTTTTTTCACAATATTTCTTCAAAGAAAAATGACATAGCTTTTAGTGATGATATAAAATCCGTTCTGAAGACTTGGCCGTGGAAAACTTACAATCAATAGACTATAAAATCTGCGCAAAAATGTTATTCACACAGAAATTCTTCTGTTGATACAGAAACTGCCATATCTACAAAATAATGAAACCAACTATGATATATGTTTGTCCAACATGACGCAAAATAGCACCGACCAACCTATCTGTATTACAGACCATCGAAAATCAATATCGAAGGTAAATCTTGAAAGCTCCATAGCTCATCTCCAAGTCCCAAAGATAACATAATCCAGAACTCCAAGTACCACTCTTCTATTGGAATTCATCTCACAGAACTCACAAAAATTCTATTCTCTCCTCCTGACAGATCTCTACACTCCAATTTTCTCTCTAGTTCAAAACATACATCATCCTTCGCACATCATATCCAGATTCCGTAAGGATCACTGTCAACCACCAGGAATCATGAAATCACGAACTTTTTTTCTTCAGAAACGACATTCCGCTCCTATCCAATAAATGCACACATTCAAATACTCAAGACAAAATTATGAAAACTCCAAAAAAAAATTGTTATACTCAGATCCTCTTTTGTCCCAGGATGAGAATAAATAAATTAATTGTAAAATGTATCCTTCAAAATTCCTGAGAGACAAATGTGAAACTAGAATAAAAATAACTGCGGTAGCCGATTAATTATTGTTTTGGCTTACCTATCTAAAGACTGTGGTTCAATTCCCAAGGTAAATCTATTATTTGAATTTTTCTCGAGTAAAACAGAGCCCTTGTAGAAGTGAATCAATTCTGAGTTTCAGTTCAACTTTTGAACTTTTGAAAATTGCAAATTCGAATCTCCCGCACTTCTTTTGTGGAAGAGAAGGCTGAAGAATTAGTGGAATACAACTTGCAATATTACAATATTACTATCTGTTATAAGGAATAAGGATGTCTATGCTGTAGCTGCTCCACTAGTTTCTTCTGATATTAAACCCGTCCGCTCTTTCGTTCGTCAAAGGACGGACATGTTCGTGAATATTTTAAACCCAATTTCTTGTGCGCCAAGTCTGTCTGTCATGCTCTAATTTTTTGGAGGTCTCCCAACTATTCTTAGGAGCTTAGATAATAAGTGTGTTTGGTAATAAATCTATATATTGCATGTGATTTTCTAGTTTCTTTGAATTCAACTATATCTGGTATTCTTTCTAGAGCTTGATAGTTACTTTCCTCAACATCCAAAGCAGAAATTTCCAAGGAATTAATTTTAATTGGAAGATAGTGTTTAATGTAATATGTCAGTCCCTTGTTTGAGTTACTGTGTAAGGGGTATACGTGCAGGAATTTATGTCAAGATCGTAACAAACTGCACCAGATGGGCAATGAAAATTACAGAAAACGGAGTGCAAACGTTTGATGATACAAGCGAAAATTGAAGGAATGGATAAATTGTGGTGAAAAATATTAGTAACATACCAAGTAGCATCTGCGGCAATTCGGAGAACCGTGTTATGAAAAACTTGTAGGTTGATTATTGAATCTGCAGAACATAAGAACACCAAGACAAAGATGACAAGTGAATTGACTGAGGAAATTTGTATACTATTCCACTCGTTAAATTAAAATCCATAGTGTTTAACTATACATATAAAATGCCCCAATCAGGGCGGAGTCTCTCAAAAAATGTATGATTTTTTTCTATCCGATTTTTCTTACCGCGCCTCCCTACTGGCTAATAATAAGCTGCGACTCATCTATCTGAGGAAATGGTATGTATCGATCGCTGTGTTGATGTGAAATGAACATCGTATGTACTATAACATAATCTCTTTGATTTTAACAACCATTTCAGTTATTTTCAATATTTGGAGCATTTTGGAATTGTGTTGAACGTAATTTTATTCGTGGAATAGTCTTATTAAATACCACTCGTACATTGGAAATTCTCAGATAAATACACTCCTTGTTTCGCGAGTCGCGTATTTATCGACAATTTCCAAAGCACTCGGGGTATTACCTATGATAAAGATACTCAATAATGAGTGCGATAAGATCTCCTTTCAGGGATCCAGTTTTTTTCCTTCAAAAAATGAGATCTTATTTATTTAGGGCAAAAAGTAAAAACTCATACTCAATATAAAATAATAGATATTCAATAATAAGTGCGATAAGATCTCCTTTCAGGGATCCAGTTTTTTTTCTTGGAAATGTGATCTTACTTATTTAGCGCCAAAAGTAAAAACTCCGTTTGGAGGTGAAGTTTACCCAAGTTTTCTTTATTTCCAGAATATACATCACTCTCTTTTTCTAAACACAATTAAATTATGAATATATGTGCTCGAGTGTTTGGTAACACTTGAAAATTCGACACTTCTGTCCGATGTAATAGAATAGTTATTTATGCACCAATAGCATTTAAGGGTTCTAATGATCGAGCGACGAAAAAATGACCGAGGGGTTGGCCCAAGGGCTTTTAGTCGCCCGAGATCATTACAACCAGTTAACGCCCGTGGTACATACATTTTATTTTTTACATATTTTTATTTATTCAGATTTACATATGTACTAATTAACTAGATGTTAATTTGACTCAGTTTGCCTTTTTATATTTCCCTCTCATAATTCCCTTTCATAATTTCCTTCATATGAGAACATGTAGCATCATTCAACTGTTTTCATATTTCCATCATAACCACGATCTTCTCTACCTAGGCAAGTTATGTAGTGTAATATCGAGCTCCGTATCGTAGGCAATAACAACCTATTGCGTATCAGTAAAAAATAAAAGTATTTGCATAGGCAATCGAACTGTATATTTGATTTTATAATACTGCTCACAACGAACTATCTCCCCTCGTCCCACTCCTTTAGCAACTAGCACAAGGAGAGCTCAGCGACAAGCCCAAATCATGGAGTAGACATGAACAGGAAAATGCGCGATCTTAGGCTAATCCTAAATTATTGGTAGAATAATGGGAAGAGAATCAAAATTGGTACAAAAACGAATTGTTGAGTTAACATCCAGTATTTTCTGTTTTTTTTAGTCCTCGCTATAACATTCGTCTCCTCTTTATTTCATACAAAATGTGAAGCAAACAGATAAAATGTATTGACTTATTAATTCACATAAATTTTATTTAAAGAATATTCTTAATATTTTAAACTTTCTTTACATATACCAAATCCATGTCGTATTAAATAATATAAAATTCATTGGAGAAATAGAGAAAACATAAATAATATTACATCACAGAATGGTTATTCCTGTGATATATTTTCGAACCGCATTGAATGTCGCCATGGAATTAATATATTTGAATTGTTTCTCATCCAATAGTGGGAGTATTTGAGTTCTGTGTCGTGATTTGATAATTTTAAAGTTAATTTTATTCATGGTGACCCATAATTATTGAATAAAATACTCAGGCTGAATCTGTAAAAAGCTTCAATATGATTAGTGTTCGAATGTGTTTATTATAGCACTGGTATCAAAAATTCATTAAAACATTTTTGCAGATTTTGCGTTGTTTGAAAAGAAACGAGTTACAATCAAAATTAAAAGGTTTGTATTTGTAGTTTGTAAATTCGAAATATCGTCATAATTAAAAGTTCGAATGAAACACCATGAGTGACATCATGAATCGTGTTTCTAACAAGTATTAGGTCTTTCGTTGGCGGAGAACATGTGTTCTAATCTCACCCGCCCCTGAAACAGTAGATTTTAAGTGTTAACGACAAAGTTACGTATTTGAAACTAAAAATATTGAAGTCATTGTAAGCAGTGGCATTCGGATATTACCGTCCCTGGGGGGAGAAACGAAAATAGGCGATTCTGACTTGCGAAATATGTTTTTGGAATTAGCGTGGTTGCATTCCATTTGTCTAAATACATTTTTATTAATGGTCCTTTCTCTTTCCATCTTTCTTACCTTTCTCTATTTCCCCTCCATCGTTCTCTCTAACAGACTGATTGGTATTTCAGGACACCAATCAATGGACATGTCAAGAAATACCAATCAATCTATTAGACAATCTATGTTAAGGTCATTAGTCCCGTTGGTGTTTTGCGTGGTTTATCCTGGAAGGTGGCGGTGTTCTTTCTCCGCTGGAACATGAGATCCGGCGCCGAATTACACGCCTGCTTGGGGGTGTTTACACTCCAGGTATATCCGCCAGCGGGGCTTCGTCCTAGCCGGGACAGTCTCTAAGCTCCCGGCTGGTCTCACTCTCAACTAGTCTCGCGGCATGTTAGTAGAGTGGAGCGTGTGTATGTGCAAGTCGGTGTGGGTGTAAGGGGAATGAAGGGAAAATGATGTGGAAGAAAAGATCGTGCGCAGTTCGTTGCCCGTTCGTTAGGGCTCTGCTCCAGCATTTGCCTCGTATGGATCGGAGAAACGACGGAGAGCAGCCAATCGCTAGAATTCTCCTTCAGAGAACGGCTGCATTTGATCAAATATTGAAAATCCACCACCGTCGGAATTCGATCCCTAGGACCTCCTAGTCACAGTTACTGCAAATGCATCAGTTGATGATCAGAGCTGCTTCAGCAGGTCCTCTGAGAAGAAGAAACGAGGACGAACGAGGAGGAGAAAGGAGGAGGAGGAGGAGGAGGAGGAGGAGAAGATGTAGAAGAAGAAAGAAGAAGAAGAAGAAGAAAGAAGAAGAAAGAAGAAGAAGAAAGAAGAAGAAGAAAGAAGAAGAAGAAAGAAGAAGAAGAAAGAAGAAGAAGAAGAAGAAAGAAGAAGAAAGAAGAAGAAAGAAGAAGAAAGAAGAAGAAAGAAGAAGAAAGAAGAAGAAGAAAGAAGAAGAAGAAAGAAGAAGAAAGAAGAAGAAAGAAGAAGAAGAAAGAAGAAGAAAGAAGAAGAAGAAAGAAGAAGAAAGAAGAAGAAAGAAGAAGAAAGAAGAAGAAGAAAGAAGAAGAAGAAAGAAGAAGAAAGAAGAAGAAGAAAGAAGAAGAAAGAAGAAAGAAGAAGAAGAAAGAAGAAGAAAGAAGAAGAAAGAAGAAGAAAGAAGAAGAAAGAAGAAAGAAGAAGAAGAAAGAAGAAGAAGAAAGAAGAAGAAGAAGAAGAAAGAAGAAGAAGAAGAAAGAAGAAGAAGAAAGAAGAAGAAGAAGAAGAAGAAAGAAGAAGAAGAAGAAGAAGAAGAAAGAAGAAGAAGGAGAAGAAGATGGAGAAGAAGAAGAAGAAGATGGAGAAGAAGAAGAAGAAGAAGAAGAAGGAGTAGAAGATGAAGGAGAAGAAGAAGATGAAGGAGAAGAAGAAGATGAAGGAGAAGAAGAAGATGAAGGAGAAGAAGAAGATGAAGGAGAAGAAGAAGATGAAGGAGAAGAAGAAGATGAAGGAGAAGAAGAAGATGAAGGAGAGGAAAAAGAAGATGGAGAAGGAGAAGAAGAAGAAAGGAGGAGAAGAAAAGAGAGAAAGAAGACCCAGAGGTAGAAGGTGCACGTGCAGGCTATCGCGCGACGTATGACCCTATCCCCTTACTGACCCCCGCGCGCCTGTTCGCCGCTGTATGCGAACACGTGCTCCAGCGACTGATTAATCCCAATCATCGCGCCGGAAGTGCGGCAGTGCGGCAATGCGACCGCAGAGCGCAGCCGCGGCGCTGCGCCGCGCTAAACTAACTTCCATCGCGCTACACTTGCCACACTCCGCACGCCGCGCCGCGCCGCGCGCACCGGCTGCACCGCACTGCACTTTTGGGCCGCGGCCAAGCATCACGGCTATTTCTGGCCCTGCCGGCGCACGGAGCAAGCTATTTCTGAGGCTGTATGCGCGCCGTGTCTCTTCAGACAGAGTGGATGAAGGCGATTGCGTTCTCGGAAAAAATAAATAGGTACAAGGAAACACGCCACCTTCGTACGCGACGGTTCCGCCAGACGGCTCTCGCCGTCCACATACATTTCATGTTTTCTTCTGTTCCGCAGCTGATCGCGTCTTTAGCAGTGGATTCGAAAGGGAGTCGTGGCAATTCATCACCTATGAAAATCAGGAAGAGCTAGAAGCACTCGTACATATATAATATACACAATATAATACAAATATACATACGCAATATTTTCCACTGTCTTAATTTGGAATTTTTTAAGTTCTCTGATTATGTGACGTTAAACACCACTTTTCACTGAAGCTAATCTTTTCACTCAGTATTTGAAATGCTCAGTCATGCTATGAAAAATTCTACTACGCCGATTGACAAAACGTAAAAATCGTTTATTCCACTGTATACGTCATACCTTTGGACCCGTTCATCTAAATATCAAGTCACCGTGCTGCATCCTTTAATGCAAAGGACGCATATTTTAAGTTGGGGATTATGGTGACATCTATATTACAAATTTTCAATGCGCGCAGGAATTGAAAGAAAAATGTGCAGCACTTTGTGAGATTTTTCTATGATTTCTTCAGATACCGAGGAACTAGTAAAAAATCAATTTTCATTTTGACTGAAAAATGAAAAAAATCATTCCGCCTATTCATTCCGCACACTGCGCACACGGCGTAAATTCTTATATTCAGTGCATCACTACTTACGACACAACTGACGTTATACGTCAAAGCTCTAAGGATTAGCCGCCCGACTTGATCTATTTGCTATTTAAGTTTTGTGTTATAGAAAAGTAACTATTTTGATGTTTTTGGAATGTATACTATATACAGTGTATTATACATTGTATACTATACTATGTTATTGCAGTATTTGTGAAGAGAGTTTTTGTTCAATTATTAATTTATTGTAATGTTATACGAGAGAATTTCATTTGTTGTTCTTGAGCACAGTGCGTACTACTTTTTGGAAAACCTTTGTGTGTGGTTTCGCTCAGCTGTATTTTTGCCCTGCAGGCCACTAGTTTAAATTCGCTGCGATAAATAAAATAATCACTGCAGCAACCATAATCCTTTGTGTATTCCGTGTATATTTTGGTCTCACCAAATTGAGTAGATAATGATGTCACTATTTCAGTACGGACATTGTTACGTTCCGACGCTAATTGAATAATCGTACCCGTTTGAGTGCCATCATTGAACCAAGCAATCTCAATCTACTGCATATGGACGGTATAAACGTACTATATATAACCTCAGCTGTGCGAGCTTATTTTATTTCTTCAAAATGGTACTCTGGCAATTTTGATAACAATAGTGTGAATCTGCCATGTATAATATTTCTTCAAAATAACATATTCTAAATGCCTTTATTAACTCAAATGGCGAGACACTTGTTGTACCATGTTGTACATGAACTTTCAAACGAATCACTTCATCATTCGGATATAATTAGTTTATTTAAATTAGAAGTAATTTTATTTACATTATTGATTTCCAATGTAAGCTGAAATTGAAGGAAAACTATGCAGCCCCCAAGCATGTGAGAGGTGTCTGCGTTTTTGTTAGATATGCAGGAACTCGGAGAAAATCCAAACACAATGAAACAGTTTCAGTTTTGAGTGAAAAATACAAATATTTGATTGTTATTACACCTATCCTCTTACTGCACGTTCCGACTGAATACTCGCACTCAGTGCGTCACTGCTTACGACTCAGCTGACGCCACGCAATAGCAAGAGGCCGCCCGCCATTATGTATTTGCTATTCACGTGTTACATTATGGAACAGAAACTTTTTTAATATTCTATGTGAAGAACGTTTGTCATATATATAGAAGGCAATCGGCGTCATATGTATATATTACAAACGTCACATTAGGGAAGTCCGTGGCACTTCGCCTGTTAATCCCTAAGCGCGCACCATAAAATAATCAGCAGACAGCTGACAGCGGACGGTGTGTCGCTTATTCCGAGTTCGTCACGCCTCCATGGTCGCAGAAAGGCGACCAATTAAAAAGATAGCAAAGTAGGTCGTTAAGGGCAGGGATTGCATAGAGCCAATCGACGGACAAGATTAGTTGAAGGTTCCAGAAGCCTGATCGAACCAATCGGAGGCAAAGCATCACGCACGTGACAGACCGCATACATTTCCAAATGGGGTGGGGAGAATAAGCGAGGGAGCAACAGAGGATTTAGAAAAGACACTCGTGCTAGAAACGTGCCAGGAGCCACTTGTTAAAGTGACTTGATCCGGACACGAGAGAGAACACTTGTTAGAGAGACTCGAGCTGAGGACGTGAGAGAAAACACTCGTGCTAGGAAAGCGAGAGAAGAGGTTTGAGCTAGTGACTTGAGAAAGGACGTTAAAAGACTAGCCTTAGGCAACTAATGGCGGAGACAAATATCTACTGGCGTGTGGCTGACCAGTACCTGCCGGACTAAGCGATCCGACTATTCATCATTCACTCAATCGGAATTAATTTCGCGTGGTGGATCAGTCGGCCCGACACCTTAAAAATAATTAAAAAGGGAGAGCGAACGCAGACGAGGTGGCGTGTGACAACCCCGTCTTGCTTATTGGCATCGAGTTCATCGCTTCGAGCTTCGCGGACGGCAGCTAACTTCCCCGACAGTCGACGGGAGCACGAGATCCATTTCTGAACTGTACGAGGCCACCTCAGTCGTGTTCCGCTGGCACATCACCGCCGGAATTGGCCGATAAAGGCCCGCGGGCGTACAATCCCACTGAAGTGAGGTAATACAATCATCGCCATCATTATTTCTGTGCATTTTCCCCATCTCCATTTAATTTAAATTATAGGTTAATAAAACACATCTTTGTGTATTATTAAAATAGCAAGTAGACGTAATGCGTCCCTTCGACCCAGAGCATCCAAACCCCGTGGTTCTCAATGCCGGAGCAGGTAAGATGCACGCTTGGAGCCCACTACACAAATTTAGCGTGTTCACCCTGTCATTCATCAATTGCCGGCACTCCGTGTGTGACGGTAAACCCCTTTCTGTAGTGGATACTCACCGGGTCGTTCCGCAATATATATGTTATTGTAGCATTCGTGAAGAATGTTTCTTCTAAAATATTTAATTTATTGTAGAATTATATGAAAATTTGATTTGTTGTTTTTGAGCACTGTGTGTGTGCTAGTGTTTGGAAAACTATATTATGTAATATTTTATTTGAATTCGTAGTATGATCAAATTCAATTGGAGAGTAACGTAGCATGAAGGTCGAAGACTCCGCGATATCACCAATCATTTTACGTTACATTTTCTGATAACAATTCAATTATTTGTAGTATGTTGTCAATAAATACACTAATCAATGCAGTAATGATGGGCTGCGCCTGCAAACTAACACAATTATATCCCACTACAGGGACACTTTAGGGTTATTGTATGTTAACCTCGCCAATATCACTAAGCGTCCTCTCTAGTTCCCCAAAACCGCGTTCCGTCCCTTTAATCACCGAGAAGATCCTGTTACTCTCTGAATAGCACGATAAATGGGTATAGTAGCCATTTCGAACAATCTGAAATTAGAGATGGTTCCTTGGCTTGACCGATTTTGAAGTCAGATTACCCATCAAATTCCCATTACATAAGAAATGTAATATAGATAATTTTTGTACAAATCAATTTTACAGTAGAATTATCGGTCTCCTATATTATTTCAGTTGTATAAATAACTTTTGCGGATCTCACATACAACCAGTATTTATAAATTATCTCTAAAAGAGAATTTCACGGAGACGTGACAAATTGCACTTAGACTTCAAAAATATGAAGGATTTGCTGAAAAAATCGCATCGAAATATTCATATCAAATACAACCCGCAACGCTTGCCGCATTTGTTAATCTTCATTGTAAATAACTCCTAAACAAAGCATTTTAAGGCCTTAAAAAATAAAATTTTGAGGCCAAAGGCATCAAAGAAACGTTTCTCACACCGTAATTTACAGGACGATCTTTTTAAACAGTCTAATACATTTTTGCTGGTCCGGCGCTTATCAATATTATCCAATACCAACTATATTACTCGGCGATCTTTGTGACGCCACGTGACGGCTTAGATTTCTCCAACTTATTTGTATACTTTCTGTGTACACAGTGGTTTACGCCGATTGATTAGGTTTATTTGCATACTCATTAATTCAAGATTATGCAAATAAACCTAAATGCACTCGCAGCAACAATTAAAAGAATTAATAGTTTCTTCATACCGATGAACATTGCTTTTGATGTGTATAGTGCAACCATTCATTATCGAATGTAAGTACCGACATTCCTGTTTTGATACAACCTACTCGTGTGTGTCACTTCAGTACTCAGTTTGTGATATATCCTACAGTACTCATGTACTTGGTATGGTACCACATCATATCTACCAATCACTAAACGTTCATTTTATTCTTATTCAAAATATTTTAGTTCGTTTTTATCACTCACTCCTCAAATTTCAAACTCTGCTAATTTAAGTAAATATGCATTCAAGGATGGGGCAGTTCAAGATTTTTTTAAAAATTGTGAATAAAGAATTAAATTTGATGAAAGCGTAAGTCCTATATTTCTTACACAATATTGTTTATTTGTTCTGGTATGATTGATTTTAAAGACCTAACATAAGTCATTTATCAGAAATAATTGTTTTATCTTATTTATTCGATGTAATTTCTTTGAAGGTGGGTGCACTTCACTTTGATAAAAGGTACATTCGCTGCAAGTCCTTACGCTATGATGATAAGACACCCAAAGGAGCTACAGTGTACTATGGTACGACAGAGACTCAAGGAAGCAACTATCTCCACAAAATTTCCAGGGTGTTCTGCGCGTGAATTCAAAAGATAAAGGAGAAGGCTCAAGAAAATTTGATTTGAAAAAGAGCATTATCAGAGAGCCTAGAAACTAAATCAACCTATGATGGAAAGGGGGCTCTTATATCTTTTAATGTTCTTCGTCAAAACGAAGAAACAATATTGGCAAAGAATGCACGATTGTGTACAGTAAAGAGGGAAGACTGTATCGTGATAGGTTTGGATTCCGTTTTACCTGTGCCAGTATTTTCTTTGTCAGCAGTGATTCGGTGCACTTTTCAAGTCAGCATGTTCGGTCATGATATTGCAT